>NW_026469033.1:0-10000 GCF_026875155.1 Cherax quadricarinatus | reverse complement strand
CCCCTGTGGGACCCCGCTCGTAACAGGCGCCTACTGTGATACCTCTTCACGTACCATGACTCGTTGCTGCCTCCCTGTCAGGTATTCCCTTATCCATTGCAGTGCCCTCCCTTTTACGTGCGCCTGATCCTCCAGCTTCTGCACTAATCTCTTGTGGGGAACTGTGTCAAAGGCCTTCCTGCAGTCTAGGAAAACGCAATCTACCCACCCCTCTCTCTCGTGTCTTACTTCTGTTACCTTGTCATAAAACTCCAGGAGGTTTGTGATACAAGATTTGCCTTCCATGAACCCATGCTGGTTTTCATTTATAATCTTGTTCCTTTCCAGGTGTTCGACCACTCTCCTCCAGATAATCTTCTCCATGACTTTGCACACAATACATGTCAGAGACACAGGTCTGTAGTTTAGTGCCTCGTTTCTGTTTCCTTTCTTAAATATGGGGACTACATTAGCTGTCTTCCATTTCTCAGGTAGTTGCCCAGTTTCAAGGGATGTGTTGAAGATTGTGGTTAGAGGCAAGCACATCATCTCTGCTCCTTCTCTAAGGACCCATGGGGAGATGTTGTCCGGTCCCATCGCCTTTGAGGTGTCAAGGTCACTTAAGAGCTTCTTCACCTCCTCCTCAGTTGTTCGTATGTCATCCAACACTTGTTGTGTGTGTTTGTGTGTGTGTGTGTGTGTGTGTGTGTGTGTGTGTGTGTGTGTGTGTGTGTGTGTGTGTGTGTGTGTACTCACCTAATTGTAGTTGCAGGGGTAGAGTCTCAGCTCCTGGCCCCGCCTCTTCACTGACCGCTGCTAAGTCCTATCTCTGCTCCATCATCTTTGTCATACCTCGTCTTAAAACTATGTATAGTTCCTGCCTCCACTACGTCGTTTGCCAGACTATTCCACCTCCTAACTACTCTGTGACTGAAGAAATACTTCCTAACATTCCTTTGACTCATCCGAGTCTTCAGCTTCCAATTGTGACACCTTGTTTCTGTGTCCCATCTCTGGAACATCCTGTCTCTGTCCACCTTGTCTATTCCACGCAGTATTTTGTATGTCGTTATTATGTCTCCCCTGACCCTCCTTTCCTCCAGTGTCGTTAGACCGATTTCCCTTAGCCTTTCTTCATAGGACATTCCCCTTAGCTCTGGAACTAGCCTTGTTGCAAGCCTTTGCACTTTCTCTAATTTCATGACGTGTTTGACCAGGTGTGGGTTCCAAACTGGTGTTGCGTACTCCAGTATGGGCCTGACGTACACAGTGTATAAAGTCTTGAACGATTCCTTACAGAGGTACCGGAACGCTATTCTCAGGTTTGCCAAGCGCCCATAAGCCGCAGCAGTTATCTGGTTAATGTGTGCTTCTGGCGATGTACTCGGTATTATACTCACTCCTAGGTCTTTCTCCTTGAGTGAGGTTTGCAGCCTTTGGCCACCTAGCCTATACTCTGTCTGCGGTCTTTCCCGTCCTCCGATCTTCATGACTTTGCATTTGGCGAGGTTAAATTCTAGAAGCCAGTTTCTGGACCACGCATCCAGCCTGTCCAGGTCTCTTTGTAGACCTATCTGGTCCGCGTCTGATTTAATTCTCCTTATTAACTTCACATCTTCTGCAAACTGGGACACTTCTGAGTCTATCCCTTCCGTCATATCGTTCACATATAACAAGAATACCACTGGTCCCAGGACCCACCCCTGTGGGACCCTACTCGTCACCGGCGCCCACTGTGATACCTCATCACGGACTATGACTCGCTGTTGCCTCCCTATTAGGTATTCTCTGATCCATTGCAGTGCCCTTCCTGTTATATGTGCCAGTTCCTCTAGCTTCTGTACTAATCTCTTGTGAAGAACTGTGTCGAAGGCCTTCTTGCAGTCCAAGAAAATGCAATCAACCCACCCCTCCCTCTCATTTCTTACTTCAGTTACCTTGTCATAAAACTCTAGTAGGTTTGTGGCACAGGATTTGCCTTCCATGAATCCGTACTGGCTGTCGTTCATGATCTTGTTCCGCTCCAGGTTCTCTACCACTCTCCTCCTGATAATCTTTCGAAGACTATGCATGCTATACACGTCAGTGACACTGGTCTGTAATTTAGTGCTTAATTTCTGTCTCCTTTCTGAAAGATGGGGACTACATTTGCCTTCTTCCATACTTCAGGAAGTTGCCCAGTTTCAAGGGAAGTGTTGAAGATTTTGGTTAGTGGCACACGTAATGTCTCTGCTACTTCTCTAAGGACCCACGGAGAGATGTCCGTTCCCACAGCCTTTGAGGTATCAAGGTCACTTAGGAGCTTCTCCACCTCCTCTTCAGTTGTGTGTAATTTATTAAACACTTGTTAGTATATCCCTTGTTGACGTACCCCACTGTTTTATCTTTCCAGTGTCCCTTCAGCCTCCACTGTGTGTGTGTTTGTATGTGTGTGTGTGTGTGTGTGTGTGTATGTATGTGTATGTATGTATGTGTGTGTATGTATGTGTGTGAGCATGCGTGTATTCCCTAATTGCACTCACCTAATTGTGGTTGCAGGGGTCGATTCATAGCTCCTGGCCCCGCCTCTTTACTGATCGTTACTAGGTCCACTCTCTTACTGCTCTATGAGCTTTATCATACTTCTTTTTAAAGCTATGTATAGTTTCTGACTCCACTACATCACTTCTCCAGACTATTCCACTTCCTGACAATTCTATGACTGAAGAAACACATCCTAACATCCCTGTGACTCATCTGAGTCTTCAGCTTCCAATTGTGACCTATTGTTGCTGTGTCCCATCTTTGAAACATCCTGTCCCTATCCACTGTGTCAATTCCTCTCAATATTTTATATGCCGTTATCATGTGTCTCCCTATCCTTCTGTCCTCCAGTACTGACAGGTCGATTCGCTTACCTCTCCTCGTAAGACATGCCCCATTAGCTTCGGACTGGTCTTGTTGCAAACTTTTGCACTTTATCTAATTTCTTGACGTGCTTAACAATGTATGGATTCCAAACTGGTGCTACATACTCCAGTATGGGCCTGACGTACACGGTGTACAGAGTCTTGAACGATTCCTCACTAAGGTGTCTGAATGCTATTCTTAGGTTTCCCCAGGCACCCATATCTGCAGCAGTTATTTGCTTGAAGTGCACCTCATGAGATGTGTTCGATGTTATACTCACCCCAAGATCTTTTTCCTGAGTGAGGTTTTCAGTCTTCGGCTTTCCTAATCTGTACTCAGAGGTCTTCTTTGCCCTTCCTCAATCTTCATGACATTGCATTTGGTGGGGATAAACTCCAGGAACAAGTTACTGAATCAGGATTGCAGCCTGTCGAGATCCCTATGTAGTCCTGCCTGATCCTCATCAACTGAATCTCTTCATTAGATTCACTTCTGCAAACACTTCTGAGTTTATCCCTTCCGTCACGTCATTCACATATACCAGAAACAGCACCGGTCCTAGATCTGACCCCTGTGGAACCATGTTCGTCACGGGCACCCACTATGACACTTCGTCACATACCATGACTAGTTGTTGCCTCTCTGTCAAATATTCTCTGATCCACTGAAGTGTCATTCCTGTTATGCGTGCCTGAGCCTCTAGCTTTTACAGTGATCTCTTCTGTGGGACTGTGTCGAAAACCTTCTTGCAGTCTAAGAAAATGCAATCTACCCACTCCTCTCTCTCTCTCTCTTGTCTTACTTCCGTTACCTTGTCGTAAAGCTCCAGTAGGTTTATGACAGATGATTTCCCTTTCCTGAAACCGTGCTGGATGTCGTGTATAAGCTTGTTCTTCTCTAACTGCTCCACTATTCTCTTTCTGATAATCTTCTCCATTACTCTGCATACATGTCAGTGACACTGGTATGTAGTTTAATCCCGCGTGTCTTTCACTTTTCTTAAAAATTGGGACTACATTTGCTGTCTTCCTCACCTCAGGTAATCAGCCTGTTTCCATGGACGTGTTGAAGATTGTTGTTAGTGGCACACACAGCGCCTGTGCTTCTTCTCTCAGGCCCCACCGAGAAGTGTCTAGTCCCACCGCCTTTGAGGTATCTAGTTCACTTAGCTACTCCAGTAGTAGTGTGTTTGTGTTTGTGTGTAATTTGTTTCAGACTCTGTTAAACATCCAGAGAAACTCACAAAATGCGTCAGCAAGCATTTCGCAACAGAGCACTGATCCAGACACAATGTATGTCAAGGTTTACTGGATTCAAAGCATGACAAACGTCAGGTGAGAGTGAAGAACACTCGGGTCGTCTACCAACGTCAAGATAATGTAAGTATGACAAAAGTGCTGTGCATGTACTTTGATGTAGAGTGCACGAGTTCGAATCTTGTTAAGGACACACAACACACACACACACCACACACACACGCGTGGGTCCGTGGGGTGCAGACGTGGGCAACAAGGCTCCGAGATCCTGAGCGTTGTAAGGCGTGCAATAACAGCTAGCAGTAATCAGTGGTAGTGGAACGTCAGTGAACAATACTACGAGTGATAATTAAAGTTATTAGTTAAAGAAAGTGAGAGGAAAGCTGAAATCATAATATTTCAAAGCGCAAACCATTGGGGGTCTTAGGCGCTGTTAGCCAACATTGGCAGCGGTAGGTTCCCCTGAAGAAGTGACGTCACGACAAGTTGTGTGCCATTAACAATGAAGTGAAGTTATATAATGTGAAAGTGTATACTACTCATCAGTGAAGAGTGAAATCGCGTGAGGAAGCGGGATGTATGAGAATATATGGTTATAAACATCACGGGTGAAGGATCTCCAAAATACGACGACTTCGTCATCAGCAGCTGGCAACTGTCACCACACCATTGCAGCGCAAGTCATTCCCTATTAGTGGTTTGCATGTGACGGCCTTGGCTGGCCATGATTACTGTTTGATACTGGTCGCTCACATCCTGCAAGCTATACCCAGAATTAGAATCGAAATAGCATAGACATAGAGAATATAGTGTTGACGAGTGTGATAAGCTTTTAAGGGCAACATTGTAAGACGATGTGAGGGTCGGTCAAGTCCCAGGAGGGTTGTCTCAGTTCAAAAGAAGTTGGCGGGCGGGCCATCATTACACCGCAACAAGACACTCTCACACACACACATTGCACACACACACACAGCACACAACGCACAGCAGGCAGTGTATACTCCCGGTAGTTTATTAACAGTAATATCTTAGGAAGCTAGGAAGTCCTCTCTCAATGTGAACAAGGAAAATGATAATAACTAGAAACAATTAATACGTAAATCCAGAAAGGGCAATAAGTGGAGAGAGTAGCATAATTGGGAAAGATAAATGATACTAAATTTTGTGCCTACACGACGAATCTTTCAAACCACACCACCACGCCCCCCCCCCCTCCTAACCCTCCCATCCCTCATACACAAGCACACACACACACATAGAGGGTAGACATCACACACAACACACACACACCCATCACAACACACACATCATACACACACACAATACACACACCCATACACACACACAATACTCACACACATACAACACACACATACATAATAAACACATACAAAACACACACACACACACCAGAGAGGGGACAACGGGAAAACAGGGTCACAAAAAACTGGAAGCTGAAGAAAACTCCAGACGAGTCACAGGGACGTAGGAATATTTCTTCAGTCAAGATTGGTCAGCAAGTGGAATAGCCTAGCAAGTGAAGTAGTGGAGGCAGGAACCATACATAGTTTTAAGAAGAGGTATGACAAAGCTAAGGAAGCGAGAGAGAGGAGATCCAGTAGCGATCCAGTGAAGCAGGCGGGGCAGGAGCTGAGTCTCGACCTCCCTGCAACCACAATTAGGTTAGTACAATTAGGTGAGTATCACACACAACACACACACGCACATACACACACACCCACACACACACACACCCACACACACCCTCCACCACTTGACACAAACACTTGACACAAACACGTACCTCCCCCTCCCTAACCACCTCACCCCGTTAGCCACCTCCCCTCCCCCAAACCACCCAACCCCTCCCCAAACCGTCTAACCCCCCCAACAACCCCCTCCCTCCAATAACCATCCTCCCCCCTCCCCCCATAACCATCCATCCCTCTCTCCCTCAAAGAACCATCAACCCCCTCCCTCCACTATCTCTACCCCTCCAATAACCATCCTCCCCCTCCCCCACAACCATCCATCTCCTCTCCTCCTAACCATCTATTCCCCTCTCCCAACCACCCGTCCCCCTTTCTGTGGAGTCAACCGGGAACCTAGAACCAGGATGAGGACAAGGGGCTCCAATAACAATCTGGAGGGAGGAATGGGATTAAGCTCAAAAAAAAGGGAGGAAGAGCTGTGAGAAGGAGACTAATGAGCTGGAAAGGAAGATGAAGGAGAGGTTTAGCAGCAGAATCAGAAGGTGAAGGCAACAGGCCACACAGCAAGAAATCAAGATAGAGAGATTAGAGAAGAGTGAGACTGAGACATCTGAAACAGCACAGGACAAAGATATTACAGAAGTAGCATCGGTCGCCATGGCTACATCAAACACAGACAACAGGTCTGAAGGAAGCAAGGGAAACTAAACTGTATGGCTGAGTCCTGTCAAACCCACATGGGGCCAAAACAAAGAGAGACAGGGAGCACACTAGGGACAGAATGAGAGTTGGGAAGACAACTGATGAATAGGACATGTGGCAATGTACGCTTACCAGAACCTGTGGGGGGGCTGGTGTGGCCGAGGAACAGTATAGACAGGAAGGACAAACCAAGAAGCATCAGCAGTCCAGGGGGCCATAAAACAGGGAAGGACTGAAGGAAGGGTAACACTTCCATGGAAGGAACTAAAAACACAGAGAGACGCATGTGGGGAGTCACAGTTGGGAGGTGGAAAGGGAGAGAATCCGGTTTTGTTCTATGTGCTAGATAAGACGAAAGCTAAATGGGGGAACACACTATGATTGAAAGAAAGCAGGAGAGAAAAAAAAAGAAAATGAAGCAGATTGAAGATATCATGAAGGGTGGAAAAAAAAAAAAAGAGGCAGGTGGGACATGACCCAGGTGTGCAAATTTTTCGGAGAATTGGTGTTTCAACAAAGAAAAGGAATCGTCGGCCTCTCAAAGTAATTTCACAGGCAGATCAACACTCGAAACCATGATCTGCAGGAGAAAGCACAGCTGAGAGGCAACGGAGTTCCTGGAGTGTGTACCTCGATCGGGACAGAACACAAGGACGAAAGATGACAATGAAAAGAGAGAGTTCAAAAAACGACAAGGAGAAAATGGGGAGGAAATGAAAAAGGAGAGCAGAATAACCCAGGATCAAATGGAAGGACAAGCGACACAGGCATCTCCACCAGAAACACCTGCAGAAGTGACTCCAGTCCAACGACACCCCCAATGGCAACTGAACAAATCCAAACCAACCATCACACAACCGAAATCGCCTCTGTTTCCAACCCCCCGCAAAACCACAGTTACAGTATTAGAACAGAGAAGTTGAAAGGTTTGTACACAAATGCAAGATGGATTAATCAAAACGATAAACAATGAGGAATGACACGAAAGAATCAATGATAAAGTCCCCAGAACATCATTTAGCAGTTTACATGAAAAACAAAACTCAAGGAGAGACAATAACAGATGGCAGAGGGATCTTCCCCACCACCAGGATACCATACCCAGATCATGAGGAAAGATAGAAGGAGGACGAGGAGGGGAGGTGTGGGTTTGCTCCCCTGCTCACGTAAAAAAACAGATGGCAATTCGAGAAAATGGAAGGAGATAGTTGAGTGCCCGGAGGATAGAGAGAGATATACTTGACCCAGAGTCAGGTACCACCACCAATCCCTTTCATCTGTGTGGGGATGAAATACGACTAAAGTGGTATCATGATCTGTTGCAGTGATGTATAATCCATCACAGAACAGCAGGAGGCCGAAGAGAGGAATATGAGAGAGCAACAAGGAGCAATGGTGGGCACACTGCTGAGGGGGGCAAGAAGAGCTCATCTCCAGACAGAGCAAAGTTGCTGGTTATGGTGAATTTTCAACCACAGGGAATTGACTGTGAAAACCTGGAGCCATGGGGTGACCCGAAACCACTGGAGAGCCAGGAAGTTGGAGGGGTGCTGGAAAACCTCCATGCACCAACATGTTAAGGACACACCAGAGTGGAGAGGGGACAGATGAACCAGCAAATTGGACCATGTGTTCACCTTGGGCAGTGCTCAGACATTTGAGGACATCAAGTATGAGAGTCCCTAGGAGCAAGTGTGGACCATGTGGTTCTGTCTTTAATACATAGTAAGCTGCAAGTGGAGAGAATAACAGGAGTTGAGAATGGGAAAAGCCTGGACTATAAAAGAGGGGACTACATAGGGTTGAAGAACTTCCTGCGGGAGGTCCAGTGAGACAGAGAACTGGCAGGAAACCCAAGTAAATGAAATGATGGAATATTTTAGCAACAAAATGCAAGGGGGCAGTGGAAAGGTTTATTCCCAAGGGCAACAGTAAAAAGGGAAAAAGACCAGAACGACCCCCGGTTTACCCGAGGGTTTGAAAGGGAGGCAAAAACAAAGTGCAATAGAGAAGGGAAAAAGTACAGAAGGCAGAGAACACACGAAAATAGGGAGATCAGTCGCAGAGCCAGGAATAAGTACGCACAGGTAAGGAGGGAGGCCCAGCGACAGTATGAAAATGACATAGCTCAAGAATCAAGACTGACCCGAAGCTGTTTTTACCACATCAGGAGGAAGACAACAGTCAAAGACCAGGTGATCAGATTAAGGACAGAAGGTGGAGAACTCACAAGAAATGATCAGGAGGTTGTGAGGAGTGAACAGGAGATTTAAGGAAGTTTTTACAGTAGAGACAGGAAGGGCTGTGGGAAGACAGCACAGAAGGGAACATCAAGAGGGAAATTTATACCAACAAGTGTTGGATGACATACGAAAAAACTGAGGAGGAGGTGAAGAAGCTCTTAGGTGACCTTGACACCTCAAAGGCGATGGGACCGGACATCTCCCCATGGGTCCTTAGAGAAGGAGCAGAGATGCTGTGCGTGCCTCTAACCAAAATCTTCAAACACATCCCTTGGAAAAATGGGCAACTACCAGAGAAATGGAAAACAGCTAATGTAGTCCCCATATTTAAGAAAGTAAACAGAAACGAGGCACTAAACTACAGAAACCCGTGTCTTGACATGTATTGTGTGCAAAGTCATGGAGAAGATTATCAGGAGGAGAGTGGTCGAACACCTGGAAAGGAACAAGATTATAAATGAAAACCAGCATTGGTTTATGGACCTTTTCACAAACCTGGAGTTTTATGACAAGGTAACAGAAGTAAGACACGAGAGAAGGGGTGGGTAGATTGCGTTTTCCTAGACTGCATGAAGGCCTTTGACCAGTTTTCCCCCCAAGAGATTTAGTGCAGAAGCTGGAGGACAGGCGATGTAAAAGGGAGGGGACTGCAATGGATAAGAGAATACCTGACAGGGAGGCAGCAACGGTCATGGTACGTGAAGAGGTATCACAGTGGGCCCCTGTTACGAGCGGGGTCCCACAGGGTTTAGTTCTAGGACCAGTGCTATTTTTGATATATGTGAACGACATGATGGAAGGAATAGACTCTGAAGTGTCCCTGTTCGCAGATGATGTGAAATTGATGAGAAGAATTAAATCGGACGAGGATGAGGCCCGGACTGCAAAGAGACCTGGACAGGCTGGACATGTGGTCCCGTAACTGGGTTCTCGAATTCAATCCTGCCAAATGCAAAGTCATGAAGATTGGGGAGGGGCAAAGAAGACCGCAGACAGAGTATAGGCTAGGGGGACAAAGACTACAGACCTCACTCAGGGGAGAAAGACCTTGGGGTGACCATAACACCGAGCACATCCCGGAGGCACACATCACCAATAACCGCTGCAGCATACAGGCGCCTGGCAAACCTAGAATAGCGTTCGATACCTTTAAAAAGGGAAACGTTCAAGACACTGTACACTGTGTATGTTAGGCCCATACTGGAGTATGCAGCCCAGT
>NW_026469032.1:0-12477 GCF_026875155.1 Cherax quadricarinatus | reverse complement strand
TTTTTACCAAAACATAATCCAAACAAATACGTTTTTTCCCCCTACATATATCGTGATACTTATTTATCCCTTTTTTCTTAAAATATGTATTCCCTTAACAAAACCCCCCTTTCTATACAAAGTTAAAATAAAAGGGCTCCCATTATCTTTCCCCCCCCCCCCCCTGCCCCCAAATTTACCTCCACCCCCTCTCAAAAATTTTCTCCTATTTACTTTCAAGTCCCCTACCACAATTACTCCTCACTTGGGTTCAAAGGCCCCTATACATTCATTAACATCTCCCAAAAAATCTCTCTCTCTCCCTGCTTTCCCTTCTTCCCAGGTGCTACACGCTTATTATGACCCATTCTCGCTTTCCAAACCTTTACTTTAAATCCACATAATCTTGAATTTACACATTCATATTTCTTTTCTTTCCATAACTATATTTAACATTCTGCTACCCCTTCCTTGCTCTCCCCTTCCGATATCCAGTTTTAATCCCATTTTTTTTCCCCCCACTGAAAATTTCCCTACCCCTCAGCTTTGTTTCGCTTGGGCCAGGACAACCCAAACTTCTTTTCATTCTAACATCAGAAATCATCTTTTTCTTGTCTCCGCACTACATCCACCACTTTTAAGCAACCCAGTTTTAAAAGTTTTTCTTTTTCCCCTTTTTTTTAGTATTGTATACAGGAGAAGGGTTTGCCCATTGCCCCGGCTTTTTGTCGCCTATAACACGCTGGCTTACGGAGGAAAGATTTTTTTTCCATTCCCCATGGAAAATAAAGAAAAAAAAAAGAACAAGACTTTTAGAAAAAGGAGAAAAACCGATGTAGTTTTATATAATTGCTGTGCGTGTCTGTAAGTGTGACAAAGTGTAAGTGGATAGAAGATATCCCTGTTACTTAGCGTTTTATGAGACAGAAAAAAAAACCGCTCCTACCATCATGCAAAACATTTAAAGGTTTTTTTTCACATCTTTGGCGGAGGGTAGTACCCCCTGGGTGGTTGCTGTCTCCCAAACCCCTACTACCTGAGGTTTTTTTTTTTTTTTTTCTAAAAGTCTTTTTCCCTCTTTATTTTCTTTTGTCCAGGGGGAAGGGGGAAAAGAATCTTTCCTCCATAAGCCATGTGTGTCGTATGGGGCGACAAAAACCGGGAAGCAAGGGCTGAAACCCCCTTCTCCTGTAAAAAATTACAAAATTTTAAAAAAAGAGGAACTTGTTTTTTTTTTTGGGCCCCCTCCCTTCGTGGGATACGGCGGGTGGTTGAAAGAAAGAAAGAGAAGAAAAAAAACTTTATAAAACTGGGTGCTAAATGTGGTGGATGTAGGGGATGACAAGAAACAGATGATTGTATGTTAGAAGAAAAAAAGTTGGGTGTCCTGGCCCTAAACGAAAAAAAGTGAAAGGGGGGAGGGGAGTTTTTTGGGGGGGGAAAATAAAGGGATTTAAAACTGGGGGTACTAGAGAGTTAGAGCAAAGGAAGGGGGGTAGCAGTAATGTTTAATGATCAGTTATGGAAGGAGAAAAAAAAAATTTAAAAAGTGTAAATTAAGGAATTTTTTGTGGGTTAAAGTAAAGGTTGGTCGGGGAAGGGGTCATAAAAGCGTGTAGCCAACCGGGGAAGAGAGGGAAAGCAGAGGAGAGAGAGAATTTGGGAGATGTTAAGTGAATGTATAGGGCTTTTGAACCCAAATGAAAGGTAATTTTGGTAGGGATCTGAATGCTAAAGTAGGAGAAAATTTTAGAGAGGGTGTGGTAGGTAAGTTTGGGGGGGCCAGGTGTAAATGTAATGGGGACCCCTTTGATTGAACTTTGTATAGAAAGGGGGTTTTTAGTTATAAGGTAATAATATTTTAAGAAAAAGAGGTAAATAAGTAAACAAGTTATGATTAGGGCAAAAATGACAGTAGTTTTTTTGGTTATGAAATTGGGTAGATAAAAGATTTTGGGAGTAGCCTTCAGGATGTAAATGTTTTTAGGGGGGCCCAAAGATATATCAAAAATCATTTCTAGTTGTGGGCTACACTGAGAGAAAAAGGTAGAGGGTAAAAGGGAGAATAAAAGCCCCGGGAAAGAGAGAGGTGAAGGTTTAAAAAAAAAAAAAGGGACCCCAGTTGGGGGAAAGATATAAAAGCTTTTTGGGAGGTGGGGGCTAATGAGAGCATGGGCCCAATGGGGTCGAAAGGGTATGGGGTAGGTTTTAAAAATGTAGTGTTAGGGTTTTCAGCAGAATTTTGTGGTTCAGGAAAGGGGTGCGGGGGGAAGAGGAGCGATTGGGGGGAATGATGATGTGAAAGAGTAGAAAGGGGAAAAAAAAAAGTTAGCATTGAGAATTTTTTAAAACAAATTTAAAATTTGATGCAAAGGGAAGGGAGTATATAGAAAAAGAAAAAGGGTTTTAAAAGGAGAGTGGTAAACCCCGGGGTAAAAAGAAAAGCAAATGAGAAAAAGAGGGGGGGGAGTGTTATCAACAAATTTTTTTTGGAAAATAAAAAAAAAATTTTTTGGAGTGAAAATTAACAAGTTAAGAAACCCTTTAGAGAACAAAGGGAAATTTGTCGTAAAAATAGGAGAGGAAAATTTTATTAAATGGAGATTTTAGAGGTTTTTGGGAGATGGGGGGATATTTTGAGGAATTTTTTTTTTTTTAAATGTTGATGAAAAAGGGGAAGCTGTGATTTCGTGTATAGGGAAAGGGGGGAACAACTTTTTGTGGGGAGTGAGGAAAAAGCCATTTGTGAGTGGGGGGGAATTTTCTTGAGGCGTGGTAAAATAAAAGGGGGGAAAGGCCCAGCCGGGATTGGGGGAAAAAGATAGAAATGAAAAAGGGCCAGGTGGGGAGGTATTTTTTGGAGGGGTTTGGGTGCAATTTTTTAATAAATGTATGGGAAGGGGGAAGGTCCTAGGGATTGGCAGAGAGAATCATAGTTCCTTTGTATAAAGGAAAAGGGGGAAAAAAGAGAGGGAAAAAATTTTAAATAGGGGGAAAAGGGTCTGTTGGGTTATCCCTGGCAAAGTGTATTTTTGGTTTATTTTTGGGAAAAATTAAAAAATTAAGACGGAAAATTTGGATAGCGATGAACGGGGAGGCTTTGGGAAAGGTAGGGGATATGGGGGCCCAGGTGTTTACAGTGAAACATATAAGTAAAACGGGTTTTTGGGATAAGGCTAAAGAGGTTTTTTTGTGGAAATTTTATGGTTTTGGGAAAAAAGGCGTATCCCAAGGGTGGATAGGGGGGCAATGTGGCAGATGTTGCAGGTGTTGGTGTGGGGGTTTTTTAAACTGAAAGAAGGGGAAGATTTTTTTTACGAGGTTAGTGAGGCCAAGTTAGAGTATGTGGGAAAGGGGGAAAAATTATTTCCCAGTAAAAGTAGGCCTTAAAACAAGGATTTGTGATGTCCCCGTGGTTTTTTTAATATATTTAAGTTTGGGGTTGAAGAAGTAAATGCGAGGGTTTTGGCAAAGGCGTGGATTTAAAAGATAAAAAATCACACATAAATTGGGAGTTGTCACTGTTGCTCTTTGCGAGAACTGTGCTCTTGGGGGGATTCTGAAGGGGAAGTTGCGGGATTGGTGGATGAATTTGGTAGGGGGGTGCAAAAGAAGAAAATTGAAAGGGGAAACGGGAAAAGAGAAAGGTTATGGGGAAAACCCAAAAAGATTGGGTGATAAAAGATTGGTATCAGATTGGGGGGAGGAGTATGGAGGGGTGAATGTATTAAAGATATTTGGAGTGGAGTGTCAGGGGAGGGGTTCTATGAAAGATGGGGTGAATCATAGAATTGGGGGGGGAAAAGGGTGAGTGGTGCACTTAGGAGTCTGTGGGACAAAAAATTTTGCCCTTGGGGGGGCCCAAAGGGAGGGGAAAATGTAGAGAGTATGGTTTTTCCCAAACGCTCTTATATGGGTGTAAAGGGCAGGGGTGATGAATTTTGAAAGCGGGGAAAAGGGGCGGAAAGGCAGGGGAAGATGTCAGTTGAGAGAAATTTGGTGTGGTTTTGAATTAAGGGCAGAAAAATTTTCGTATTTTTGGAAGTTAGGAGGAGGTGGGGGTTTACCAAACGTTGTCCAGAGGGCGGAGGAAGGGTTGTTGAGGTGGTTCGGAATTTTGGGAAAAATGGAGCGAAAACCAGAAAAACTTCAAGAGGGTATCAGCCCTGTAGGGGGAAGGGAAAGGGGGGGTTTGGGTGGGCCCCTGGGAAAAGGTTTGGAGGGGGGGGGGTAAAGGAGGTTTTGTGTGCGGGGGGCTTGGACTTCCCCCGGCATGCGGGGAAGCATTTTTTTGATAGGGGGAAAAAGGAGAAAAGGGTTTTTTAAAATTATTTAAACGTGCTGTTGGAGTGTGAGCAAAGAAACATTTATAAAGGGGGTTTCCCGGGAAAACCCGGGGAAAGGCCCCGGGATTTGGAGTCCGGGAGGGGGAAGTACAGTGCCTGCATTCTGAAGGAGGGTTTTTAATGTTCATTTTAAAAACTGAAGTGTAAAGCCCCCTTTCGGAAAGACAGTGATGGAGTGAATGAGGGTGAAATTTTTGTTTTTTTTTTCGGGCCCCCTCCCTTTGGGGGGAAAATCGGCCATTTGGTGAAAAAAAAAAAAAAAAAAAAAAAAAAAACTTAAAAAAAAAGCACAAAAGCTGATGGTTTTTAAAACTTTTTTTTAGGGTCCAGGGGCCCAAAATCACAGGGGGTTTGCACAGGGCCCCAAAAATTTTTGAAAAAAAAAAAAAAATTTCCTTACAAAATTTAAACCCTTTCGGGGTTTGGGTTTGTACTAGTAAAAGTTTTCCGCCCCGGGGTTTTTTGGAAGTACTAAAAACCAAAAATTCTAGCGCCCTCAAATCTAGGGGGAGAGAAAGTGGTAGGCCTTTTACAGAGGGGCCCCCCCTTTAGGGCTTTTTCGTTTTTTGGGGCATTTCGTTTTACGGGTTTTCCCGAAATAGGGTTTATTTTAAAATTTAAGCCCAAAAACTCGAAAAAAAGGGGCCCCCCCCCACCTGCCCTTTGAATGGTCTTTGCCCCCCCCCAGTTTTTTTTACATTCCCTGGGGAAATCCGTAAGCACTCTCTCCATTTCTTTTCGGGGAAACCCCCAAAAATTTCAAGTTTTTTTTAAAAGGGTTATTTAAATTTTTTTATATAAAAATGGACCCCGGTTAACGATATTTTTTAAATTTCCGAAAAGTAGGGTTCAGGTGCCATAGACCGAATTTTTTTCCCAAAAAGGAAAAATTGTAAAGTAGATTAGTCCATTTCAGACCCCCAAACTACAAACAAACGCACTTACATAAATACACTTACATAATTGGGCGCCTTCGGGGGTAATCGTTATGGGGGGTCCCCTGTACTCTGAAATTATACTTATGTATAACCCGTACCTAAATAAACTTACATTTCTGTGCGGGATGCAGGTACACATTAAAAAACATAAGAGTCTCTTAAGCCCCCAAACCCTCATTTTTAGTAACGATAATAAAATTTACCGGTCTCATTTAAAATGTCGTATATTTCCCTTAATAAACACATTTTATTTAAAAAATTTTGATATTTTTTTAAAATTAAAATAATAAACACGTGCATAACATATAAAGATGATAAATACACCCCCCCAGTAGAATAAAAAAACATAAAAAAAAGAGATGTGGTAGCAGACGCATATTAGAAAAAGATTATTGTACTTTTTGTTTTATTTTTAATTTTTATACCCTTATTTTTTTATTTTTTTTATCACAAATGGCCCCATTCCCCCAAGGCAGGGTGGCCCCAAAAAGAAAAAATTTCACCCTCATTCACTCCATCACTGTCTTTCCAGAAGGGGTGCCTTTTTCCTTTAGTTTAAAAATGCAACCCTTTAAAAACCCCCCCTTCCCGAGTGCAGGCACTGTACTTTCCCTTTTCCAGGATCAATCCCCCCCTGCCCGGGTTTTCCCCGAACCCCCTTTATAAATGTTTTCTTTGCTCACACTCCAAAAAGCACGTCAAATATTTAAAAAACCCTTTTTTCCCCCATTCACTCCTATCAAACACGCCACGCATGCCCCGCTGGGGAAATCCAAGCCCCTTGCACAACCAAAAAACCTCCTTTACCCCCCCCCTCCAACCTTTCCTATTTCCCACCCCTAACCCCCCCTTTCCCTTTCCCCTACCGAATGATACACTCTTTAAGTAAATCTGTTTTGCTCCCTTTTTTCTAAAATGTTTCCCAACCCCCTCAACAAACCCCTTCCCCGCCCTCTGGGCAACAGTTTTTTGGGAATCCCGCACCCCTCCTAACTTTCCCAAAATATGAATTCTCTGCATTTATTTTACACCAAAACATTGCCCTCAGGGCATGGGCATCTCCCCTGCCTCCCGCCCCCCTCCCCCGCTGCAAAAATTCATCACCCATGCTTCACACTCAAAAGAGCATTGGGAAAAATATACTCTCATACATTCCCCTTTTTGCCTCAAGGACAAAATTTTTTTGTCTCCACAGCTCCTAATGCACCACTCACCCTTTTCCCCCCCAAACAAATTTTATGATTTACCTCATTTTCATAGACCCCTCCGCTGACACATCCACTCCCCCAAAAATTTTGAATACATTCACCTCCTCCTACCTCTCCCTCCAATTGATTTTCCAATCTTTTAAACAACCCAATCTTTTTTTATCCTCATAACCTTACTCTTTCCCCGGGTTCACTTTTTAAATTTTTTTCTTTTGCAAACCCTTTCCAAAATTTATCCACCAACCTCTGCAACCCCCTCTTTAGAATTTTCCCAAGAGCCAGTGTCTCACAAAGAGCAACTGTGACAACTCCCCCTTTAAATTTTGGATTCCCTTTTTCTTTTAACTCCCCCCTCTTTTCCAAGAAACCCCCGCATTTACTTCTCTTAAACCCCATCTATAAATATATTTAAAAAAACCACGCTGACATCAACATTTCCCTTTTTAAGGCCTTTTTTTTTACGGGAAATAATTTCCCCCCTTTCTTCATACTTAACTTGAGTCTCACTATCCTGTAAAAAAATCTTCACTGCTTTCAGTAACCTACCCCTACACCATACACCTGCAAAAACTGCCAATTGCCCCCTATCCCCCCTTTATGCCCCTTTTCCCAAAACCCTAAATGCAACCAAAAAAACCTTTTTTAGCCTTATCAAAAAAATGTTTACTTATATGTTTCAAATGTAAAAACCTGGTCCCACACACCCCCTACCTTTTCCCAAAGCCTCCTTTTTTCACCGGGTTTTTTATATCCTATTCTCCGTTTTTACTTTAATTTTTTTCAATTAAAAACCTACCCTACACTTTAAAACCCAATTTTAAATCAACAGGGCTTATCCCCCCCATAATTTTTGCACTCTCTTTTTCCCCTTTGCCTTTAAACAGAAGGGGAAATAGCAGCTTTTCTGCCAAACCCTAGGTACCTTTCCCTTTTCCTACTTTATTTAAAAAATTGCACCCCAAACCACTCCAAAATAATCCCCCCCCTGCTTTTAACATTTTTATCTTTATCCCAAACAATCCCGGGGTGCCTTACCCCCCTTTTATTTTACCTACTGCCCCACGAAATTCCCCCAATCACAACCCGGCTCTTCCTCCCCTTCTACCAAAATGTTTTCCTCCCTTCCCTAACACGAAAAACACAGCTTCCCCATCTCATCAACATTTAAAAAAATTCCTCAAAATATTCCCTCCCTCTTCCCCAATTTCCTCTAACCTACTTTAATAATTAAAAAAATAAACACCCCAGCTCATTAAATGGGCCCTAAATTTGTTAATATTCAATTTTCATTAATCCAAACCATGATATTTTTTTCAAAATTTTATAAAAAAAAGAAACAAAAACAATGAAATTTAAAAAAATTTCCCCCCCCAAAAGAAAAATAAAAAATAATATGAATGTGGTAGCCAGAACCTTGTACAAGTGAGGCAAAATAACATTTTCCTAATCTAACAAGGAAAATGTGTTACTGGGGGGGTAACTAGAAAATTATTCCTTTTGTTTTGTATGTAAGTTTATTCAGGTATACACAAATACAGTTACATAGATTATCATACATAACAGCATATGTGCAGAGAACCTAGGATAACCCAAAAAAGTCAGAGTGACTTATTTCCATTGCCTTCACTCAGAGCGTCATTTCTTCTCAAAATGATGTTACATGAGAATGGGAGTGTTCTTTATTTATTCTACCATATCAATGTAGAGACAAAAATTGTACACAATGTAACTTGTACACAAACCAGATGTGTACACTTTGTTGTTTACAAAACTTACTTTCGCCTGGTGTGTTTACATAACTCTGCGCCTGTTCTCCCTCATGAAACTCATTCTCTTTCTCTCTCATTTATCGTTTTATCTCATTTACTTACTCCTGACCCTACATTAAGACTACGAATATTTTTAAGGTAAGAAATGAGTGAACTTTTAATATACATTTTATCGCTCTGGGATGCTTAAATTTTCATAGCATAGTATGTGTGGGTGGGTTGGCCTGGTATGTAGCCCGGCTGACTACCTACATACCACATTTGATTTCTTACAATTAATACTACTCATCTCACCCTAGATTAAGACTACAAATATTTTAAGGTAAGTAAGAGTAAACTGTATATGCATTTTACGCTCTGGGGAGCTTAAATGTATAGAATATTATGTGCCTGGTATGGTACCCCGGCTGACTACCATACATACCACGCTTGATTTCTTACAATAAATACTACTTGTCTCACCCTAGATTGACCCTTAAACGGTTGAAACGTATATATACGTCCACGCGCGTAGCGCCCCAAACGTATATATACATTTTCTTTGTCATTCATTCAACATTGCCACATTAAGCCTGAGTCACATAGACATGAGAGAATGGGTGTGCACACTCACTGTGTGTCATATTAAAATAATTAGGGATGCCTGGGTACCATATGCTCTTTTTTCCTTTTAAAAGAAAAGATTGTTTTTTTCTTCAAAAAAGTTGGGGCGCTACGCGAGTGAACGTATATATACGTTTGGACCGTTTAAGGGTTAAGACTATAAATACTTTAAGGTAAGTAATGAGTGCACTATGTGTGTATTGTACCTTTTTATTGTTTTTTGATGCCTAGTTCTATTGCTAACTTAATTATATGTAAGTGTAAACTTGTTATCTAGTATTTGTATGCATTTATAAGTGGAAAAAAAGGGTGTTCAACTTTACGGCGATTTCTGCTTTACGGCGGTAGCCTGGAACCTAACCTGCCGTGTAAGTGGAGCCCTACTGTATATGAAAGAATAGGTCTATGTGGTCAGTGTGCGAAGTGTAAAAAAAATCCTGCAGCACACAGTCCTTAATGAGAAAAATAAAAACTTTGACCATGTTTTTGGATTAACCCTTTCAGGGTCCAAGGCCCAAATCTGGAGTCATGCACCAGTGTCCAAGATATTTCAAAAAAAAAATTTGTCATTTTTTTTCTTATGAAATCGTAGAGAATCTTTTTGTGAAGGTAATAAAACAAAAAGTACGAAAATTGGTGGAAAATTGACGAAATTATGCTCTCGCGAATTTTGATGTGTCAGCGATATTTACGAATCGGCGATTTTGCCGACTTTGACTCCCATTTTAGGCCAATTACATTATTCCAATCAACCAAATTCTTAGCTATTTCACTAGTATTACTTCTATTCTATCGATTGAGCACAAGAAATCGCCAAGTCAACTGTTTCAACTACAAAATAAAGTGATCGGAAAATTGTTAATTTGGCCAATTTAACACAAAGTTCAAAATATTCCAATTTCAAAATAGGTCCAGAATGAACAATGTAGGCATTCCTGGCACTAAACTAACATTTCCTCTGTTCATTAGTTATGTTTTGAGGCTTTACAAATAAATTCCATTTTGATTTTTTATTCACATAATGAATTTTTATTCACACCAAAAAATAGAAGATTTACTGTTATGCAATACTGTAATAATTGTATAAATATCATCACCATATTTGTGAATGTATATTAGACCCACCAGCTGATGTGTATTAGACGTGTGAGGTTGTTTGTTTACTCTTGAATATCGGCAAAATTTAACATTTCCGCTACTTTGAGCTCAGTTTCAAGCCATTTCCAATGCTAAAACCAATCAAAATCATCTCTATTTCTGTAATATGTCTTCCATTCTATCAAATGAGACCAAGAAATCGCAAATACAACTATAAAAAAATACGAAAAAACACTGCAAAGTTGCTGTTTTAATCGAAAAATCATGATTTCATTTTTTTTCTCTCATTATGCACAGTGTGCTGCAGGATCTGTTTTATGTGGTGCACACATACCACATAGATGTATTCTCTCATATCTAGGCCCAAATGTACCACTCACAGTTTATCAGAGTGAGCTGAGCTCATGGCGTAGATCTACGGTTTGGACCCTGAACGTAAAGCCGTAGATCTACGGGACGGACCCTGAAAGGGTTAAAACAGCGACTTTGTACTGTATTTTCCTATGGTATTTATTGTTGTATTCTAGTTTTCCTGGTCTCATTTTATAGAATGGAAGACATGTTACAGAAATTGAGATGATTTTGAATGGTTTTACAATGAAAAGTACCTTGAAATTGAGCTCAAAATAGCAGAAATGTTCCATTTTTACCAAAGTTCAAAGGTAAACAAATCATGCCAAGCATCCAATACACATCAACTGGTAAGTCTTATATTCTTTCACAAGTGCGCCGATATTATTTATATCAGTTCTACACTAATGCAGTAGTCTGCATAACAGTAAATCTTCTATTTTTTGTAAGAATAAAAATTCAAAGTGGAAAGCCAAAGAAATATAAGAGGGGCCTGGGGATGTGACTAACAAACAGAGAACTTGTTGTTTTAGTGCCAGAAATGTCTTTCTTGTTTATTCTGGACTCTATTCAGAAATTGGCATATTTTGAAATTTGTGTGAAATTGGCAAAATTGCTAAATTCTGACCACTGTATTGGATAGTTGAAATCGGTAAATGGGTGGTTTCTTGTACTTATTTGATAGCAAAAATCGAGTTCTAGCAAAATAGTTATAATTTTTGTCAACTAGTACACTGGAATTAGCCGAAAATAGGGCTCAAAGTGGGCAAAATCACCGATGCGTAAACATCGTCGAGACCGATAACTTCACGAGAGCATAATTCCATAAGTTTTCCACCAAATTTCATACTTTTGGTGTCATTATGATCGGGAAAAGTTTCTCTATCTTTTCATAAGAATTTTTTTTTTTTTTTTTTTGAAATTTGGGGGACCCTGAGAACGAGTCTCTGAGAGGGCCTGTGGACCCTGAAAGGGTTAAAGATAATAATTTATGTAGGTAATAAAACAAAAAAAATTTCAATCAGTAGTTACTGAGATATAGAGGCATGAAGTTGACCCTCAATGACCTGGTGGCGGCAGCATCAGCGACTTCCGTAAAGTCCCATTATTTTATTTCAGGTTTTTGTTACTTTTTTTTTCTTTTCAAATTTTTTTTTCCAGTAACTTTTGTGGCTTTTGAGACCAATATAATAATACAATGTATAATTGTACACTCACTGTATTCAACACAATAACTGCACAAATTTGTTCATCATTATATTGCTTACAAAACTTGTTTACAAGTGTATTGTAAACAAAATAATGATGAAAATAGTGTGATTATTGTATTGAATACAACGGTACCATATAGTACCATATGGTACAATGGTACCATAGAGTGCAAGGGTACCATATGGTACAATGGTACCATAGAGTGCAAGGGTACCCTATGGTACAATGGTACCATATGGTACAATGGTACCATATGGTACAATGATACCATATGGCACATTGTACCATATAGTACCATTGTACCATATAGTACCATTGTACCATATAGTACCATTGTACCATATAGTACTGTTGTATTCAACACAATTACTGCACTAATATTTTCATCATTATTTCATTTACAATAATTGTTTACAACAAAAAATATGCAAAAATGTTGTTTATTAGTAATATTCTATTATAAATTTTTACATATGTACAGCCATTGGACATGTTCTTAGAGGTGGATGACAAAGTGCTTTGTCTTGGAAACTGCTGAGTCAGTGGCTTGTGTCCCCGCTCACTCTCAGTCCTGGCTGGTGCCTCGTGGCACCACTACCACCTATGACCATGTGGTACAGGGTCTCATATGTCACAGGGTACCATATGGTAACAGGTACCATATGGTACAGGATACCATATGGACAGATACAGGGATCCCTATGGAAATAAGTCACCCTGATTTTTTGGGTTATCCTAGGATTTTTATACATACACTGCAATGTATGATAATCTATTTAACTGTATTTGTGTATGCCTGAACAAACTACTCAAGCACATGTGGTGTCATAAGTTTACTTAGGTATACCCAAATAAAATACATATAGTATTAAAACATAGCAGCATGTGTGTGGAGACCTAGGACAACCAAAAAAGTCACAGACTTATTTCCATTAGGTCCCTGTAACCATATGGTACAATTACATTTGTTGTA
>NW_026469031.1:0-13048 GCF_026875155.1 Cherax quadricarinatus | reverse complement strand
CCCTTTCCCAGAATTTTCACTAGTGTCACCATTTTGGGAAACAATAGCACCAAAATCTTGCTATTAGCTACAGAACTTACTGATAAAATAATAAAGCACATAGCAAAGTACATACACTGAAATTTAGTATATTCACAAGGAGTGATGTCATGTGGACTCACCAAAATTAAACAGGATTGAAACAAAAAAGGAAAAAATGGAGCTACTGCACCTGCAAAGGAAAATTTTTCCCCAGAAATTTAGGTAAACATAACCCCTAAAAAATCAGCAAGATTGTACCTGCAAGGGTAAATTATGCCAAACTATCAGGTAATAATAACACCCTAAAACCCAGCAATATTGCACAAAAGGTAAATTTTATTCACATGGTTTTAATCAATAATAACACCCTAAAAACCAGCAATATTGCAAACAAAGGTAAGTTATGCACAGGGTGTTAATCAATAATAACCCCCAAAAAAACCAGCAATATTGCAGACAAAGGTAAGTTTATGCACAGGGTGTTTAATCAATAATAACACCCTAAAAACCAGCAATATTGCAAACAAAGGTAAGTTATGCACAGGGTGTTAATAAATAATAACCCCCTAAAAAACCAGAAATATTGCAAACAAAGGTAAGTTATGCACGGGGTGTTAATCAATAATAACACCCTAAAAACCAGCAATATTGCAACAAAGGTAAGTTATGCACAGGGTGTTAACCCAATAATAAACACCCTAAAAACCAGCAATATTGCAAACAAAGGTAAGTTATGCACAGGGTGTTAATCAATAATAACACCCTAAAAACCAGCAATATTGCAAACAAAGGAAGTTATGCACAGGGTGTTTAATCAATAATAACACCCAAAAAAACCAGCAATATTGCAAACAAAGGAAAAGTTATGCACAGGGTATTAATCAATAATAAACACCCTAAAAAACCAGCAATATTGCAAACCAAAGGTAAGTTATGCACAGGTGTTAATCAATAATAACCCCCAAAAAAACCAGCAATATTGTAAACAAAGGTAAGTTATGCACAGGGTGTTAATCAATAATAACACCCTAAAAACCAGCAATATTGCAAACAAAGGTAAGTTATGCACAGGTATTAAAATCAATAATAACACTATAAAAAAAGAAACATTGCACACAAAGGTAAATTATTATTTTAGTGTGATTGCTGTAGTGAATGCTTCCTCTGACCATCCCAGTAAAGAATGGTTACTGATTTTCCTGGCTGCAAACTTGAATTACCACATAAAATTTAATAATTCTCCCATATACAGGCCCCGATGTTACGCAGAAAGTTTGGATACCTGGGGGCTAGAGCCTTGTCTAAGGGCAAAGGTAAAAGATACACACATCTCAAGCTAAACAGGCCCCCCCAGGGCTACCCCAGTCAAAACAGAAAGCGCTAAACCAGTATGTGTTACTTCAAATGGTTGGTTAACAGAGGGTTAGGCAAAAATCCCAGTTAGGAAAATATATCTATTTATTCAACATAACATTATATACACACTCTAGACACACCTAAACCTAAAACCCCCAAATGAGGGGTAGACAAGAAACACTGGCTGGAGGTCCAGGGGACCATAACCACTAGGCCTAGTCAGCACCAGGCCATCCCCTACTCCATTACAAACCCCAATTTATTTCCTCACTCATCCCAAGCACCCTGACCTTTGTCAGAGCCTAGATGAACATACAGGAAGGGCCATAGAAGAGCTTATGGCTTGAGTTGGTTAAACAAAAGGGGTACACAACTACAAACTAGATTAAACACACAGCATCTCCGACGCCAGCCTCCACACCATGCTGACTCCGCATGACTGCCCTCAGCCACGCTTACCCAGCGTACCCAAACATAGTTGGAAAATAAATCCCTAGCAGGATTTCTTTATAATTATAGTTTAACCTACTTTGCAGTACCCCCAAAAGCACATTATGAATTATAAAATTATTCTTTACAATTTAAACATTCTTACAAATTATGCCACACTTCCCCAACTATATGTACATTACAATATCATGCAGAACCATGCATAACACATGATCAGTTATCTCACTACTGCATGGCCAGTTACGTCACTACTGCATAAACAGTTATGTCACTACTGTATAACCAGTTATGTCACTACTGCATGACCAGTTATGTCACTACTGCATGACCAGTTATGTCACTACTGCATGATCAGTTATGTCATTACAGCATGACCAGTTATGTCACTACTGCATGACCAGTTATGTCACTACTGCATGACCAGTTATGTCACTACTGCATGATCAGTTATGTCACTACTGCATGACCAGTTATGTCACAACTGCATGACCAGTTATGTCATACTGCATGACCAGTTATGTTCACTACTGCATAAACCAGTTATGTCACTACTGCATAAATCAGTTATGTCACTACTGCAGACCAGTTATGTCACTACTGCATGACCAGTTTATGTCACTACTGCATGACCAGTTATGTCACTACTGCATGATCAGTTATGTCAAAACTGCAGATCAGTTATCTCACTACTGCATGACCATTATGTCACTACTGCATGATCAGTTATGTCACTACTGCATGATCGTTATCTCACTACTGCATGACCAGTTATGTCACTACTGCATGATCAGTTATGTCACTACTGCATGATCAGTTATGTCATACTGCATGATCAGTTATGTCACTACTGCATGATCAGTTATGTCACTACTGCATGATCATTTTATGTCACTACTGCTTGATCAGTTATGTCACATGCATGATCAGTTATGTCACTACTGCATGATCGTTATGTCACTAGGGCATGACCAGTTATGTCACTACTGCATAAACCACTTATGTCATTACTGCATGACCAGTTATGTCACTACTGCATGACCAGTTATGTCACTACTGCAAGACCAGTTATGTCACAAATTTGCATGACCAGTTATGCCCACTACAGCTTGACCAGTTATGAAACTACTGCATGACCAGTTATGTCACTACAGCTTGACCAGTTATGTCACTACTGCATGCCCAGTTATGTCATACAGCTTGACCAGTTATGTCACTACTGCATGACCAGTTATGTCACTACTGCATGACCAGTTATGTCACTACTGCATGACCAGTTATGTCTTTACGCATGACCAGTTACTCACTACTGCATGAACAGTTAGTCATTACTTGCATGACCGTTATGTCACTACTGCATGACCAGTTATGTCACTACTGCAAAACAGTTATGTCACTACTGCATGACCAGTTGTAAACTACTGCATGACCAGTTATGTCACTACGGCATGACCATTATGTCACTACTGCATGACCATTTTGTCATTACTGCATGAACGTTACGTCACTACTGCAAACCAGTTATGTCACTACTGCATAACCATTTTATTTTCACTACTGCATGACCAGTTATGTCACTACTGCATGACCATTATGTCACTACTGCATGACCAGTTAACGTCACTACTGCATGCCCACTTATGTCATTACTGCATGAACAGTTACGTCACTACTGCATAACCAGTTATGTCACAAACTGCATAACCAGTTATGTCACTACGCATGACCATTTTATGTCTTTACTGCATGAACAGTTACGTCACTACTGCAAAACCCCCAGTTATGTCACTACTGCATGACCAGTTATGTCACTACTGCATGAACAGTTATGTCACACTACTAAACCAGTTATGTCACTACTGCATGACCATTATGTCACTACTGCATGATCAGTTGTCACTACGGGCATGACCAGTTTGTCACTACTGCATGACCAGTTATGTCACTACTGCAATGACCAGTTATGTCACTACTGCATGACCAGTTATGTCACTACTGCATGTTTCAGTTATGTCACTACTGCATAACCAGTTATGTCACTACTGCAATAACCAGTTATGTCAATACTGCATGACCAGTTATGTCACTATTTGCATGATCAGTTGTCACTACTGCATGACCAGTTATGTCACTACGCATAACCATTATGTCACTACTGCATAACCGTTATGTCACTACTGCATAACCAGTTATGTCACTACGCATGACCATTTTATGTCACTACTGCATGACCAGTTATGTCACTACTGCATGATCAGTTATGTCACTACTGCATAACCCAGTTATGTCACTACTGCATAACCAGTTATGTCAATACTGCATGACCATTATGTCACTACTGCATGATCAGTTGTCACTATGCATGACCGTTATGTCACTACTGCATAACCAGTATGTCACTACTGCATAACCAGTTATGTCACTATGCAGACCAGTTATGTCACTACTGCATGACCAGTTATGTCACTACTGCATGACCAGTTATGTCAATACTGCATGACCAGTTATGTCACTACTGCATAACCATTATGTCACTACTGCATAACCAGTTATGTCACTACTGCATAACCAGTTATGTCACTACTGCTAACCTTTTAGTCACTACTGCATGACCAGTTATGTCACTACTGCATGACCAGTTGTCACTACTGCATAACCAGTTAGGGTCACTACTGCATGACCAGTTAGTCACTACGCATGACCAGTTATGTAAACTACTGCATAACCAGTTATGTCCCTACTGCATATAACCAGTTATGTCACTACTGCATAACCAGTTATGTCACTACTGCATAAACCAGTTATGTCAATACTGCAGGGCCAGTTATGTCACTACTGCATGATCAGTTATGTCACTACTGCATAACCATTTAAATGTCACTACTGCATAACCAGTTATGTCCAATACTGCAGGGACCAGTTATGTCACTACTGCATAAACCGTTATGTCACTACTGCATGATCAGTTATGTCCCCTTATATAATATATATTATATAATATATATATATAATATATATATATTATATATATATATATATATATGTATATATATATATATATATATATATATATTATACAGTTTTGGTCTCTAAATGCCCCAAATGTTAGTAGGAAAAGAAAAAAATTTGGGGGAAACAAAAAAAAAAAATACAAAAACTGCTAAATAATGTAATGCGCGTATGGGAATTCGTCGATGTTGCCGCCACCACGCCCATTTTGGACAAACTTTTTGGGCACTGTATCTCGGTAAGTACTGATCATATTTTTTTTTTTGGTCTATTACCTTCACAAAAATATGCTCTTTAATTCTGTAAGAAAAAAATATTTTTTTTTTTTCGAAATTTCTTGGACACTGGAGGCACCACTTCAGATTTTGGCCTTGGACCCTGAAGGGGTTTAAAAGATGTGAAAGATAGTAGCCAAGTGAGAGTTAAGGTTGAAGTACTGCGTGCTGCAGTAAGACACTGTGAACTTTGCACGCTACACAGAACACCAGCTGCTCACTAACCCAAGTAAGTATCTGAGCTTAATTTGCACCACTTTTATGACTATATTAACCAGTATTGGGGAGCATTGGTTACCAGATTGTTTAATCAAAGTTAACTTGCCTATTGAATCAAGGCAATCTTCTTGTTTGATCCAAAGTAACCAGCTTGGTAAATCAAGATTGATTAGCTTGTTGAATCAAAATGAACTGTCATGTTAACCAAAGTTAATCTGCTTTTGGTCCAAAAGGGGATCAGCTCTGTTTGTCAAGGTTAACCAGCCTTTAACCCCGTAAATCATAGTAGTTAGTCAAGAATATCAGCCTGTTTAACCATGGTAACCAGCAGAGGCGTCGCTAAAGTTTGGGGTAACCCAGGGCGGAATCTCTAATGTCACCCGTTGCAGCATCCAGTTAGTCACTACTGTATGACAAGTTTTTGTCACTACTTCATGACCAGTTATGTCACTACTGTATGGACCATTATGTCACTACTGTATGACCAGTTATGTCACTACTTCAGACCAGTTTATGTCACTACTGTATGACCAGTTATGTCACTACTGTATGACAAGTTTATGTCACTACTTCATGACCAGTTATGTCACTATGTATGACCAGTTATGTCCACTACTGTATGACAAGTTTGTCACTTTCTTCATGACCAGTTATGTCACTACTGTATGACCAGTTATGTCATACTGTATGACAAGTTTTTGTCACTACTGCATGACCAGTTATGTCACTACTGTTTTGACCAGTTATGTCACTACTGTAAAGACAAGTTATGTCACTACTGCATGACCAGTTATGTCACTACTGTATGACCAGTTATGTCACTACTGTATGACAAGTTATGTCACTACTGCATGACCAGTTATGTCACTACTGTATGACCAGTTATGTCACACTGTATGACAAGTTATGTCACTACTGCATGACCAGTTATGTCACTACTGTATGACCAGTTATGTCACTACTGTATGACAAGTTATGTCACTACTGCATGACCAGTTATGTCACTACTGTATGACCAGTTATGTCACTACTGTATGACAAGTTATGTCACTAAATGCATGACCAGTTATGTCACTACTGTATGACCAGTCATGTCACTACTGTAAAGACCAGTTATGTCACTACTGCATGACCAGTTATGTCACTACTGTATGACCAGTCATGTCACTACTGTATGACCAGTTATGTCACTACTGTATGACAAGTTATGTCACTACTGCATGACCAGTTATGTCACTACTGTATGAACCCGTCATGTCACTACTGTTGACCCCGTTATGCTCTACTGCATGAAAAGTTTTTGTCACTACTGCATGACCAGTTATGTCACTACTGCATGACCAGTTATGTCACAACTGTATGACCAGTTATGTCACTACTGCATGACCAGTTATGTCACTACTGTAGACCAGTTATGTCACTACTGTATGACAAGTTTGTCAACTGCATGACCAGTTTGTCACTACTGTATGACCAGTTATGTCACTACTGTATGACAAGTTATGTCACTACTGCATGACCAGTTATGTCACTACTGTATGACCAGTCATGTCACTACTGTATGACCAGTTATGTCACTACTGCATGACCAGTTATGTCACTACTTTTATGACCAGTCATGTCATACTGTATGACCAGTTATGTCCCCTACTGTTTTGACAAGTTATGTCACTACTGCATGACCAGTTATGTCACTACTGTATGACCAGTCATGTCACTACTGTATGACCTGTTATGTCACTACTGCATGAAAAGTTATGTCACTACTGCATGACCAGTTATGTCACTACTGCATGACCAGTTATGTCACTACAGCATGACCAGTTATGTCACTACTGCATGACCAGTTATGCCACTACTGCATGACCAGTTACGTCACAACTGCATGACCAGTTATGTCACTACTGCATGACCAGTTACGCCACTACTCCATGATCAGTTATGTCATTACAGCATGACCAGTTATGTGACAACTGTATGACCAATTATGTCACTACAGCATGACCGGTTATGTCACTACTGCATGACCAGTTATGTCACTACTGCATGATGTTACGCGGAAAGGTGGGATATCTGGGGGCTAGAGCCTTGTCTAAAGGCAAAGGTTAAAGTTACACACATCTGAAGCATAAACAGGCCACCCAGGGCTATCCCAGTCAAAACAGAAAGCGCTAAACCAGTAAGTGTTACTTCAATGGGTTGGGTAACAGAGGGTTAGGCAAAAATCCCGTTAGGAAAATATATCTATTTATTCAACAAAAACATTATATACACACTCTAGAAAACACCTTATCCAAAACGCCCAAATGAGGAAACACAAGAAACAGCTGGCTGGAGGTCCAGCCACTATAACCACTGGGCCCTAGTTAGCGCCAGGCCGTCACTACTCCACTACAAACACCATTTTATTTCCTCTCTCATCCCAGAGAACGCTGACCATGTCAGAGCCTAGGTGAACATACAGGTAAGCCATAGAAGAGCCTATGGCTTGAGTTTGTTAAACAAAAGGAGTACATAACTACAAACTTAGCTTAAACACACAGCATCCCCGGGACGCCAGCCTCCACCCCATGCTGACTCCGCATGACTGCCCCCAACCATGCTTACCAGCGTACCCAAACACAGTTGGAAAATAAATCTCTAACAGGATTTCTTTTAAAAATTATTAGTTTAACCTATTTGGGCAGTACAACCAAAAGCACATTTTGAATTATAAAATTATTCTTTACAATTACAACTTTCATACTATTATGGCACACTTCTCCACTATATGTATATTACAATGTCATGCAGAACCCTGCATAACACCCCCACCCCCAGACCATAGGTCCACTCTGCTAGTGGGGGTCCTATGGACAAACGCTAGGCAAAAGGAAAAGAAAGAAAATAAACCCCACATTAAGGTCTAAGGCAACGGACAAAATGTTAACTGGGAAATAAAACCCCCATGCAATCACGGTTTTTTTGGTAAACAAATATGCAATATTAACAAACTGAGGTACTAGATTGCAGACATGTGAAACTCGCAGAACATGAAAGTGATCAAGTTCTATGTCAAACGAGCCCACAGTCACACTCTTAGACAACTGTGTTAGGAAAAGGCACCATCACAACACAGCGCTGGCCAGGCACGGGGTTTATGCATTTTACCTAAATTACATCAAGCAAAACTTTAAAACGAGCAAATTAACTTTGTACAAAGGTGCCCCTGAGAAATACCGTTTTATGAAGTAACACCAAAGTTCAGTATGTTGCAAGGCAGACCAAACTGTATGTGCCACCAAAAAAAACTTTTAAACAGTAAGTACATTTTCGAGAAGTTAAAAAGAAAAGGAAACAAATTTCTCATTTTAAAATTTTCTACTTAGAAAGAAAACATCACATTATCTCTCCCATCTCACAGCAATGTTTAGTAAACGAAACTGGTTCCCCATGACACACCTCCGCGAGAATCAGGAAGCACAGGGGGGGGGAAAAAAATATCAGGCCCCAAAAAAACAGGTGGATAGTAAATTTAAATCTTGTTGGTGGGACGTGGCCGTAAAACCCTGGAGTCATCACTGAAGGACCCCCAAAAGGTGGACCTCCCATGCCGACACTTACATGTCATTCCAAGGACCCTGGAGTCACCCCAACGGTGATCCAAAACGAAAAATTGAAAAGAGACATGACCCAACCATGGAGGGCATCACCGCCGCCCCACATTCCACAAAAACTTTTAGGTCCAACAGTCCCTATACCAACATAAAACCGGGGCGGGGTTTTCCAGCAAACACATAAAAAAATGTAGCATACCTTACCTAGGCATGGCCTTGATGTGACTACCCCCCAAAACATACACACACTGGGGAATCCTGATACCTCCAGCTCCAGCTCAACCTGCCCTTCTCCTTTGGGTAGTCCAGGGTTCCATCTACTCGTCTACTGCAAATTTACTGCAAAATGAGAATAGATAAGGTGATCTATACACTACAAACCCTGCACTTTAAACATGAGATAAGGGATCAGCAACCACATTCTCTACTCCCTTCACATAATGAATCATATGATTAAGAGGTTGGAGAAGCAAGGCTCACCTCATAAGTCCCCCTGATTGTGGTTCCTCATTAAGTGAAGGAAACGTAAAGGATTATGATCACTATACACAGTTATAGGGTGAGCTGATGATATATACACCTCAAAATGTTGCACTGGCAACACTAAAAGCAAGAGCCTCCTTTTCTATGGTAGTATAACTTCTTTGGTGCCTGTTTACTTTTTGCCAAGGGAAACAGCTGAGTGGCATTACTTGCCAGCCCCTACCCTGCAACAAGACTTCCCAACCCCTGTTATCATTTGGCAAAACATGGGGTGGGTAACTCGGATTATACATAAAAGATCTTGAGGGGTTTTAATGGCATACAAAAGGTTCATGTACAGAGATATTAAAGTTAAAAAATATGGGTGTGTCCTTGCCAACATGGTCATGGGAATCAGATGATCCCCCCCACGGTTCATTCACACACTTTGCATGTAAATTCATAAAGAGGAGACAGAACCTAATTTCTTAAATGTACCTGGGCGGCAGTCAGTGCACGTTTTCAAGGTATCACCTAGTGTGAGACCAGTAAAAGACAATGTCCACCGACTCTCGCTGGATACAAACACAGTCTCTAGAAATAAACACTTCACTTCCTTCAAGGAACCTATTTCACCCCCAGGTTACATCATGCCAACCCTGCTGACTTTGCACAAATTTCAAAACCTTTGCCTCATGGGGGTTAACATGGCCCCATTTTTCAGCATCCCAAAACCTTTCACTAAGGGCACCAAGGCTGAGGGCCCAACACTACAACCAGTCTTTTAGAAGATCCAAGTCTTCCACAATCTCTTACAATTTTTCTGCTTACATTTTTTTCTTTCTCAGAACTTATCCCCCCAACATTTTTAAACCCCCACCCAGTTCCATCGTAGCCTTCCCAGGACCCAGCTCCCAAACCAATCCATCTCCCAGCTTTCCCGAATGGTAGCACCCCTCAGGTTCCATGCCATCCGGCGACTGCAACTTGGGACTAGTGCTAAACGACCTCATCTAGCCAAGCAACTTTCTGAAACTTTAGAAAAACAAACCGCTGGGAAACATCACCATCCGCACTATCCATGACTTATTATTCCAGATGCTTCCCCACACGTATTGAAAGGAGGGAATTCCCCCCCATCCCATCCTTCAGGGACTGGAAAACAAGCTGCATTTCCCAGAGGACTGGGAAAACCATGGTGTTTTTCTTTAACCCAAGGATGATATACATTGGTAAATTTAACCACAAGTAGGCCTCTATAAACTACATAACATTTCATAAAATATGGCGTCTGGGTGATTTGTGCAAACCCTAAGAGACAAAAATGTTTCACCAGAAATCTCAAAACCACACACACAAAATTATTCAGAAAGGGTATAGACTCTGGCATCCTGTTAGGATAGGAATTTATTATAAACACCAATTATTTAGCTCTTCCCTCTTAACACTGAAATGCCGTTCCTTCAGAATCTGTAAAACATACTGACAAAGACACTTTAATAGTTCTGCTGCGGCCACGTAAGCACAGGTCCTCGTAAAAAGAGTCTTGCTCATTTGATCAACTCTGCAAAATAAACACTTGGTGAATTTGGGAACAACATCCTCCGCAACAGCTGATAAATGAATAGCATTCAGGTCACAATCTTCCTGGGCCTCACTCAGCTGCTGCAGAGTCAGGGGATTCTTTCTCACATCAGCACCAAGACCACATCTCCAACCGAGTTCTGGTTGAGCTGGTTCAGCACTGCTCTGAGTCTCCTGCAGGTCAGATTCAATGAACAGGCTCCCCAGGCCCAAACCATCACCACAGTGTGCAGAAGGGTCACAGGGAGGCACAGCTCCTGCCCTGTTCCCCTGTTTAGTCCTAGAACCCACTGAAAATTTTTCAGGCACCGTCACTCCAATTAGATCATTACCACCTTGTAAAGCAGGGTCCTGCAAAACCAAACATTCCTCACTTTTGAGGAGTCCCACAACGTTGTTGCCTAGTAGAAGGTCAACTCTTGCAAAAGGTGCATCTTCTGCAATACCTATAGGTAGGTACCCAGACTGGTACGTAGGCTCTACCCATAACCTGTGCACTGGAGTCTTGACAGGGGCTCCAGCTATCCCTTTAAGAAAAATGTCCAATCCGGTGTAGGTCTCATCCGACACTGGCAATATACCCCTGCGAAGCAAGGTGTATGTGCTACAAGTGTCCCTCAAAGACATAACACCCGTGATCCTACCTTCATTTTGGTGTAAGGCCACAGTAGACTTACTTGAATAGACCTTCATCCGAGGGTCTAAGACAGCTGGTCTTCTTTGGATACCTTGGGGCAAGACTGCAGTGCAAGCAACATCATATGTAACCGGTGTACTTACTGGAGAAGCATCTGCTGCAGCCTGGTCCCTAAGCATCTTTCGACAATATGGCTGCCGGTGGCCCTGTTTATTGCAATATGTACAGTGATAAGGTTTAAAAGCCCCCTGCACACTTGACATATGCTGGGGCCCATGATCTTGTGGAACTGGACTCTTTCTACCTGTCCCCGGTAGTCCTGGACCTGTAACAACTCACTTAAAACCTTCTCGGGTAGATACTGGAAAATTAGGCTTATTAAAACTCTGGTGGTTATTAGGCTGATAAATGGGTGGCTTAAACTTCTGAAATTTTTTATTTCTATTTGTGGGTGGAGAAAAGTTTATTAGTATGTGGGGTGTGGTAATTACTACCAAAATTTTTGGTTAGCTAAAAATCTCTCACCCAGCTCTAAAGCATTATTAAAATAAATCAAGATCCTTCTTAAGATATGCCTAAAGGTAAGGAGGAACATTTCTCAAAAGATCCTGTAACAAAATTTAGGTAATTACACCTTCATAATTGCCTACCACCCCCTTTGAGCGACACCACCTATTTAGAAGTGACATCTTCTCCTTACCATATTCCACCAAAGACTGCCCTGACTGAAACTTTAATCCTATGAACTTCTGCCGGTACCTTTCCGGCAACATTTGATAAGCCAGTAAAACTACCTCTTTTAGTTTATGATAATCAGAAAAGGCAGATCCTTCTAAGGAACTAATGGCCTGTAACACTTTACCAACTAATTGGGTTCTTGCTAATGTCGCCCATTCCTTTTCCGGCCAAACTTGGGATTTGGCCGTACTTTCAAATAACAGAAAAAACTGGTCTGGGTCTTTCTCTAGGAATTGGGCACAAATTTATGGCTTTATCCAAATGAAAAAACATCTACCCTTGTTTTCTGTGTCTGGGTGAGAAGCAAGCTGCCTCTCTTTAGCTCTTTCTTGAGGGCCCCGAGCTCCTCTAAGGCTCTCTGTTCCTGGATCTTTGTGTGCTCAATTCTTAACCGTTCCTTTTCTTCTGCAACTAGGGCTAATTTCTTTTCTAAAATTACTACTTCCTTATCCAGGTTCTTATCATGGGAATTTGATTCAATGTCACCTTCCAAATACATGTCATCCTCAGAATTTTCATAGTGTCCAGCCATTTTGGGAAACAATAGGGACCAAATCTTGCTATTAGCTACAGAACTTACTGATATAAAATAATAAAGCACATAGCAAAGTACATACACTGAAATAGTATATTCACAAGGAGTGATTGTCATGTGACTCACCAAAATTAAACAGGAAATTTCACAAAAGAAAATCCTCAGAAAA
>NW_026469029.1:0-11601 GCF_026875155.1 Cherax quadricarinatus | reverse complement strand
ACGACTCAACTCCCCCCTCATTCAGCCCTCTTTTTTTCGAGACCGTTTAGGCGGCCTCTCCGCTCTCTCTCTAGCCTTAATCCCTTCCTCCCCAGGGATTCTTTTTTATCCCTTTGGGGATTTTTCGCCCCCCCTTTAGAGCCTCTTTGGAAGAAAAATTTTTTTTCACCCCTTTCCGCGCCGTGATCCCCTTCCCTTTTCGTACTATGTTCGCTCTCATGATCTCCCATCTTTCTATGTAGTGTCACCGATGTTAGTAAAAATTCTTTTTTGTTCGTCGCCCCTTTGCTCGTCCCTTTTTCCCTTTTCCCTACTCGCTTTGTCTTCCCCTTCATTCCCCACCTTTCTAGTTTATGTGCATCTCTTTCCCCGCCTCCCCGGGGAAAGTTCCAGCTATTGGGTCTGTTCTTTCTCACTCCCTTGCGGAAGCCCAATTTCCTACGGGTAGTTCCCCTCTCTTTTTCTTGACCACTTCCGCTTTATTCTCACCATCACAGTTACACAAAGGTTTCTATGTCTTCTGACAGTGTTTCTGGACAGGTCGTGCGAGGGGTTTTTTACTATCCTCGGCTAGATTTTTCTGGAATTGTATGCATTTCTTGAGCATTATTCGTTTTTCTAGCCTGTGTCATCATTTGGGGTTGTTTCAGACCCTCATTTTTTCGGGCTATACAAATTTGATACACCTCCCCTCCAGTTCTCCGTATCAATTTGGGTACGCCGTATCTTTACCAAACATAAAGATTTTTTTTTTTTTGGGGCCCTGATCTGTTTACGTACAGGGGAAGAACAGGCAGACACGCTGCGCGCAGCATTACAGACCTCCAGTTTATTAGAGTTTCCATTATGGACTATTTTGCTTTAATAGTTAAACCCCCCCTTGATCTGCCAAATACAAACTTATTCTATTAAACGGTAAGGTTCTGGCCGTCTTTTGTCATGAATTAGAGGGTTGGGGGACACTCTTTCCATCTTGCATTGGCCAACTCGCTTTTTTACTATCCATGGAGAGGGCCCTGTTCCTCTCTGTGAGAATTGCAGGTTCTGTTCGGTTACCCACTTCTTTTTAGACCCCCACTCTTCCACGGGCAGCGAATTTACCCCAAGTGTCTCCGTCTATACTCTTTTTTCCCTCCCTTTTGCTGAGGACCCCCTTTAAACCCCCAACTCTTCACTGACTCTTTGAAACGTTTACCCACAAACTATGATAAACCTTAGCACCCCCCTAACCCCTTTTTAACCCACTCTCCTTCCTTTCCCCGCATTATCCACTGCCCCGCTGTTCTCCGTACCCTACTAATCACCCCTCTCCCTTTTGCCCCCCTACCTTTCGTTTACTTCCCTGCCCTGCACGCTTATAGCCCTTGTGGTCAAGCGCTTCTTTTTGATTAAATAATGAGGATGTTGAGGTGGGGGTTGTTGGTTTGGGGTTTTATATTGCATTTTGGTGGTTGAAGGTTTTGGGTTTTTGGTTGTTGGGGGTTTTGAATGTGCATTTTTTTCCCCTTTCCCAAAAGGGGTCTAAATATATGTAACTATCTTACAGTTTTAAATCGAAAATCTGGCTCAGTGCATAAAAAAAGGGAAAATTTGCCCCCATCTTTACTGAAATAAGAAAATTTAATATAAATATTTACGTCGTAAAAAACAATCACAATAAATCATATTTAAGTAATATCGATTAAAAGTTAATCAGTATACATGCCAGATTAGTTAATCAACAAAAAAAAATTACCTCGCTCAACCCCAGGACTAGACGAAAAAAAGTTACAACACAAAAAATTCTTAGTGCATCCGTAATAGTTACATGCTAGTACGATTTACTAGCAAAATTATAGCGAGCCCACACAGTACTATGTGTGCAGATCCATCAAGTGTAAGATTACATCCCCATAACATATGTAGACAAAATAAAAAAAACCAAAGGCAGTCCATTATTTATAGCTTAGCTGAGTCCACACGCTGGGAGAAATACAAAATTATTCACTTTTTAAAACAAAAAAAAACCCATTTCCTAGGCTGGTACCCCCAGAGAATTTCTGAGAAAATTCCACACAAATCAGTTAAAGGTTAGTGCTTGTGTGTGGTGTGTTACGAAAACGTGAACACAAGGGGTGACTTGGGGGCGGGAAAATTTGTTCAAAAAAAAAAAAAACCACGGGCGGGATAGAACGGGGGATACGGAAAAACGGGGGATAGAACCATGATCAAAGGGATAGAACGATGAGAGAGTATTAAACTCCAGCCCGCCCGGGGGGTTCTTCCCCACGTTTAAATATGGTTTGTTTGCAATCTGTCATTACGATTTGTAGTTTGTTTTCTATTGAACACATCGGGCAAATTAAATTCAGTGGTTGACGTGAGTGTCAGGGAGAAGGACAAAAACAGGAAATGTTGCATGGACTAAAAGACCCCAAAAAAAACAGCCCCAAAAAGGGAAATATGCCCCAAAACAAGACAGTGCTAAAAAAAAGCATTGTTAAAGGTTTGGGTTTTTTTGGTAAACAAAAAACAAAGGAACTGCCCCGTCATTGTCAATCATGATTATGCCATTATTTGGGGTGGTAGGGGTTAGCCCATTTTTTTCCATTATTACAAAATTACTGTAAGGGTGAACCAGACATTAATCGTAAATCAGTGTTAAATTTTACTATAAAACAAATGCTGCCAGTTGTTATTTTTTTTAAGGGTAGTAGTGGTTGAGTGACGTTTAAGGGGATTAAGGGGGTATATTGCTTAACTTTTTTTGCAGGCTTAGAGCAATGTAGGGGTAATGAGACTGCTAATTTTCCAAATAATCCACTAAATGAAGTTTTTCCCTCCCCCTTCTAAATATTTTCCTTTTTGTAGGCAAAAAACTCTGGGCGAAAAATATTTATGTTTTTCCCCGGTTATCAACATTTGTTTAACTACCTATTTTTTTTTAACTCACCATTTGACCACCTATTTGTGGTTGCAGGGGTCGAGTCATATCTCCTGGCCCGCCTCTTCACTGATTCCTACTGGGTCCTCTTCCCCCCCCCTTTTTCCCCCCCAAAATTGACCCCCCTTTTTTTCATACCCCTCCCCGGGCCTTAAAAAAAAACTAAATGTATTTGGCTTTCCCCCTCCCCTTTTTTAAAACCGCACTTTCCCCCCCTTGGTTTTTATTTTTTCCCATTCCACGGGTTCTTAAATTTAAACCTAGACGAAAGAATTTTATTCCAAACTTTTGTCATGGTCCGTCAATTAAAATTTTCCTCTTTGCTGGTTTCTCCGGGAAATCCCTCAAATTTGTTGGGTGTGGTGTTTGTTTACATTCTACTTTCTGCCTACTTTCTTTTCCTAAGAAGCCTATTTACAAAACTTTTTGGGAATAAAGTTGCTTAAACTTTTGCCATGTGTTTTACCTCCCAACCTGTGGGTATGTTCCATTTTGATGTTCTCGTTCAGTTGATTTCCCTTAATTCCAAAAAATTTTGCTATGGACGTCTTTTTTAAAACCCTTTTTTTCTTTTTTTTCATGCTTTACAGGGTTGGGTTCCAATTTGGGCCCGAGAATCCAAAAAAAAAAACAAAAAAGGGAAACACAAAAAACCCCCAAAGGGGGGAGGACTTAAGACGTTTGGGATTAACCCTTTCAAAGTCACAAAGGGTATCCAAAACCATTAAGGTGTGGGGGTGTGAAGAACGGGGGGTTTTTTTTGGGTGGGTTTTTTTTTTTGGGTTTCTGAAAAACCTCACAATTTTTAAAGGGATTTTCCACTTTTTTTAAAAAAACCGGGGAAATACCCCTTTGAATTCCACTTAAATTTTTCCCCTTAAATCAAAACCCCCCTTAACCCTTTAAGCACCCCTTTAAATTAAGGAAGAGCCCCGGGGTAAGGGCCCCCCCCTTCCCCCTCCTTAATGTGTTCCAAAGAAACACACGAAACAAAGTAAACTTTACTTAAAAACAAAAAAGGGAAATAATTTTTTCTTTAAAAAAAAATTTTCCCCCCCAAAAAAAAAAAAGTTAAAAACAAAAAAAAAAAGCCCAGGTTAAAAATTTTTTAACAAAATTCGGGATTTTTTTAAAAAGGATAAAAGATAAAAAGCAATTTTAACAATAACAGGAAAGAAATTATTTTAAAAAAAATAACCGCGCCAAACAAAATGAAGGGAGAAATAGGAACAAAAATTGTTTTGGGAAAAATTTTAAACCCAAATAGGGAAAAAAATAACCGGTTTAAAAAAAATAGGAATTATTTAATTTGAAAGAAAAACCCATGAAGGAAGAATATAAAAATACATAAAGAATTAATTTAAAAGTTTTGAATTTTAATTGAAAGGGGAACTTTTAAAGGTACATAAGTAATTAATTAATTTAATTTGAAAATTAACTTTGATTGACAAATTTTAGGGAAAAAAGGGAAAAAAGAATAAAACCCAAGATGGTTTTTTGATTTAAAAATATTAAAAAAAAATCACATGTAATAAAAAATTTAATTTATTTTTTTTTTATATTAAAAAAAAATAATAAATCCCTAGTTTTTTTGGTTTAATTTTAAAATTTTTTAAAAAAATAAAATAGGGAGAAATAAAAACCCCAAAAGTAATTTAAAAAAAAATTTTAAAAAACGTTAATATATAATTGTGAAAATTTAAAAAATTTGAAGAAAAAAAATTAAGTTTTCAAAAACTATTAATTTGAAATTTTTTTTTTAATAAATTTTTGTAAAAAAAAATTAATTTTTTTTAAAAGAATTTGAAAATTATTAACCTTTTTTAAAAGAAAATTTATTTTTCCTAACCCCCCCTAAATTTTTTAAAAAAGTTAAATTTAAAAAACAAACCGGAAATATATTTTTTTTTTATTTTGAAATTTTTTAAATATTGGAAACAAATTTTATTGCCTAAAAAAATTTTAATTTTTTTTAAACCAAGAGAAAAAGTTCTGCCTATTGGAGAATTATTAAAAAAAATAAAAAAAAAAAAAATAACATTCCCTTGGGAATTTTTTAAAAAAACCAGGGGGAAGGGGGCAGTCTTGGGCCCAAATTAAAAAATTTAAAATTTAAATTTAATATGTTTTCCCCAAAAGACCCTTTTATGGGGGGGGGAAAATTTATTTAAATTTCCTTTAAAGGGGCTTTAAAAAACATGGGTTAATTGGGGATATTTTTTTTAGGTTGGGGGTGAAGGGGGAAACTGCTAAAATTTTGGGGAAATCGAATGGGGAGTTTTGCCTTATTTGGGGGAAAAACTAAAAAAAACCAAACCCCTTTTTTTTAACAATTTTTTAAAAAATTCTTCCAAATTTTTAATAAAATTTTTTTATTGGGAAAAATTTTTTTTATATTATAAAATAATTTTTTTAAAAATTTTATTTTAAATAAGGCAAGAAAAATAAAAAGAAATGAAATTTTAAAACCGGAACCTTTGGAAACCATTTTTAATTTATAAACTTTTTATAAATTTGGCAAAAAAAAAACATTTTTTTAAAACCTCATTTTTTAAAAATTTTTTTTTTTTTTTTTTTTTTTTTTTTTTTTTTAAATTTATTTTTTTTTTTTCCTTTTTTTTTTTTTTAAAAAAATTTTTTTTTTTAATTTTTTATTTTTTTTTTTTTTTTTTTTTTTTTTTGTTTTTTATTTTTAATATACATTGCATTCCTTGGCTGATCATTCCAATACACCAGGGAGGAAGGTGGGGCAGCTGCCAGCTTCAGGAGTCCCAAAAGTCTAGAAAATATGGAGAACTTGCCCATCATTATATGTTTGTTCCCATAGGCTCAGAGACCCTTGGCTCATGGGGAAAGAGTGCATCTAATTTCCTTAAGGAGCTTGGAAAAAGATCATCAGGGTAACTAGGGATCCAGGGCAGCTAGTTTATCTGTTCCTAGCGCTCAGTGCGGCTGTTATTAAAGGGGTATGCTGCTGCATTTTGGGCACACCCCAGCTTGAGGAGTGGATGAGATTTTCGCCTTATAATTGGTGATTACACACGTAACAAATGTACCGTATATCAACCTTATATATTAACAATGCATCTTTTATAATTATTGTGCATATTATTAATAAAATATTCCTTTGGTAAATATATATTATATATAAATATATATTATTATTATCATATTCATATATATTTATATATATATATATATATTATATTATATTATATTTATATATATATTGTCAAGAAAGGTATAAATTTCCAATATGAAAGTTAAGACCATGTGTAACAATCCGGAAATCGTTTTTGTAGACGTTTCGCCTTCAGGGTTTATCCTACTGATTTTGGACATCATTGGAGACTGTGAATTTTTCCTCATTTATGTATATATTCTACTGACTTCCTATTATGTCCTAGAATCTGTATTGATAAGCCACTGGATGGCGAAACGTCTACATAAAGATTTCCAGATGTTGCACATGTGTCTAACTTTCATATTTATATATATATATATATATATATAAAAATATATATATATAAATATATATATATATATATATATATATATATATATATATATATATATATATATATATATTAATTATAACACATCGGCCGATTCCCACCAAGGCAGGGTGCCCCAAAAAGAAAAACTTTCATCATTCACTCCATCACTGTCTTGCCAGTGGGGTGCTTTACACTACAGTTATAAAATTGCAACATTAACACCCCTCCTTCTCATCTCCAGGACTCAAGTCCTGCCTGCCGGTTTCCCTGAATCCCTTCATAAATGTTACTTTTCTCACACTCCAACAGCACGTCAAGTATTAAAAATCATTTGTCTCCATTCACTCCTATTAAATACGCTCACACACGCTTGCTGGAAGTCCAAGCCCCTCGCACACAAAACCTCCTTTACCCTATCCTTTCAACCCTTCCTAGGCCGACCCCTACAATGCCTTCCCTCCACTACAGATTTATACACTCTCGAAGTCATTATGGTTTATGCCACTCTCTCTACATGTCCGAACCACCTCAACAACCCCTCCTCAGCCATCTGGATAATAGTTTTGGTAATCTCACACCTCCTTATTTCCAAACTACGAATTCTCTGCATTATATTCACACCACATATTGCCCAGACATGACATCTCCACTGCTTCCAGCCTTCTCCTCGCTGCAACATTTATCACCCATGCTTCACACTCATACAAGAGTGTTGGTACAACTATACTCTCATACATTCCCCTCTTTGCTTCCACGGACAAAGTCCTTTGTCTCCACAGACTCCTAAGTGCACCACTCACCCTTTTCCCCTCATCAGTTCTGTGATTCACCTCATCCTTCATAGACACGTCCACTCCTAAATATCTGAATACATTCACCGCCTCCATACTCTCTCCCTCCAATCTGATATCCAATCTTTCGTCACCTAAGCTGTTTGTTATCCTCATAACCTTACTCTTTCCTATATTCACTTTTAATTTTCTTCTTTTACATACCCTACCAAATTCATCCACAAACCTCTGCCACTTCTCTTCAGAATCTTCCAAAAGCACAGTGTCATCAGCAAAGAGCAACTGTGACAACACTTTGCGCTTGATTCTTTATCTTTTAACTCAACACCTCTTGCCAAGACCCTCGCATTCACTTCTCTTACAACCCCGTCTAAAAATATATTAAACAACCACGGTGACATCACACATCCTTGTCTAAGGCCTACTTTTACTGGGAAATAATCTCCCTCTTTCGTACATACTCTAACCTGAGCCTCACTATCCTCGTTAAAAACTCTTCACTACTTTCAGTATCCTACCTCCTATACCATATACCTGCAACATCTGCCACACACACACACACACACACACACACACACACACACATATATATATATAACGGTTATCAAAATTATCAGTCGGACTTCAGGACAACGTAAAGGAATTTACATGCTGAATATAGATGTGTCTGGCAAATGTCATAGGGAAACTCCACACATTTAACGAAAACGGGTTAAGGGCAAGCTCCCTTAAAGGTCGAGCTTCAAAAGGGAGGAAGAAACCTAAGTCTTAATTACTTGGAGTGAAACTCTGGTACCTAAGACAATCCAGAGTATTCATATAAGAATCCGGTTTTAGATAGTGCGAAATAGCCCATCATAACACGACTGTGTTTGTCCTGCCATACATTGAGAATTTATCATTCCTACCGAATGCCCTAAAGAGACTCAATATACAAGATGTTTTAAGAATTCAAGGACTTTTTAAGAGTATGTTTGATCAAGAATTCCTAGAAACATTATGTAAGAGGCGTGTACAGGTTTGGGGTGCAAAGGCTGTAACTTATCCTAAGACAAACCGGGCAAACCTATAAATGTTAGAATTATGCAACTTCAGTATTCAGTAAGGACTGCTCAAAGAATCAAACGTGATATTCAACCACACAGAGAGTTTTCCAATAATGCAGAGACGTGGGCTGATGCGAATATCATTATTTCATGTACTTCGTGTGTTCTTGGTAGCGAGTATAACATTCAGTGCCGCTGGATGTGCTACTCTTAAGGATCGTATGGTCCAGTGGGATTTGGCCGTCATGTGTTTTCGCCCACCATGAGGCAGGCCAAAGCAGCATGGGTTCGATTCCTTGGCTAGTGCAGTGTTAAATTTAAATATATAATTATATAAAATATATATATATTAATTATAATATATATATTTATATAAAATATATAATTTAAAAATATATATATATATATATATGCAATAAGATCACAGTAAACAGGTGAATTTTAGAATATGCAAAACAACCACTCTGAAAGAATTTGAGAATTCCAAGCGGCTTTCGTGAGTAGGTCACGAAGCGCTTGGAATTCCCCTATTCTTTCAGAGTGTTGTTTTGTATATTATTATATATATATATATATATATATATAAAATATATATAATATATATATAAAATATATATAATAATACAATATATATGTATAATGCAAGGAATTCGCAAAGAGCAGGCGAAATATACACAAACACTGATCTCTGGCTGAAGGAGACTCGAACCTAAAGAAAATTGGAAAAAGGTACGCATTTCTATACCATTTTCACCACACTGGACAATACCTTTGGGGGTCCGCTTGCTGCCTTGGATCAGAGTCTAGCACAAAACTGGGCGCTAAGGTATTGTCCAGTGTGGTGAAATGGTATAGCATGCGTACTTTGTTCCAAGGTTCGTAGGTTCGAGTCTCCTTCAGCCAGAGATTAGTGTTTGTGTATATTTCGCCTGCTCTTGCGAATTCCTTGCATTGTTAGAATCTCTAGTAAGGCTGATGCATGCAGGGGATGAGATGAAAAGCTGTAAGCCTTCTCCCTGAAAGCTGGCTGGACGCCAAGGTATTGGTCCAGTGTGGTGAGAACAGTAAAGCACTGCGCAAATTGTTCCAAGGTTCGTAGGTTCGAGTCTCCTTCAGCCAGAGATCAGTGTTTGTACATATAATTAATAATATAAAATATAATATATAATATATATATATAATATATATATATATATAATTATAAAATATATATATATGCATGTATACCATTATGAATGTAATATAGGATTATTGTCTCTACTCACTTACGTTATTCTCTTAGTATCCGTTCACAAATTTCATTGTTTCCACAGATTCCTCACCACCACTGGCTCCTGTTTTTTTTTTTAATCTCTCGTGTAATTCTTTGCATGTTTCAAATACTCATATATAAATAAGTTCAATTAAAACAAATTCTTTCCATTTTCTCTGACACCTCAGTGTGTCATTCCCTTCAGTTTACTCTCAACTTTCTGCTCTACTCCAAGTTCGCATTTATCTTGTTTCCCTTTTCCCAAATTTTTCAAAATTTGTCTCTCATTTTCTACATCTTCTCTAATAATGTCACAGACATGTGTAATCGGCGGGCCATAAAAAAGGCCAATCCCACTTTTTAAGTCTGATTATTTTTGAAGAGGTATGCCCCTAAAAATTACCATTATTTTTTTCATCCGTCGTAATAAAGTTTAAACAATCCCATGAATTACTGATCTTAGTTTAAGCCCCCTTTTCAATATCTTTTAACTTTACTCTAATTTTCCTCAAAAAACTCCTTCCATCTATCTTTAATAGGGAAAGCGAGCATATCAAACTATTTTTCTTTTAATATTCGATGGACTATGGGGTAGTATATGGTTATATTTTTTTTAATTTTTACCCCCCGCCGTTCTGTTTTGACAAAGAATCATGAATGGGCCTCTAAAAAATTCTTCGATCGTTACCTTCTTTTATACGTGTTCAAGAAAAATTTCATCAACCTGCTTTTTAGGAGCCCTTTCCTTACCCGTCCCACACATTTACAGACGGCCCCCTTTTGAGATTGAATATTTCTCCTTGGGGGAGAGAAGAGAGAGAAAAAGAGAGAGGGAGGGAGGGGGGGAAGAAAGAGAGAAGAGAGAGAGAAAAGAGAGAGGAGAGAGAGGAAAAAGAGAGAGAGAGAGGAGAGAGAGAGGAGAAGAGAGAGGGGGGGGGGGGGGGGGAGGGGGGGGGGGGGGAACGCAAACGACTTCAAACTCATTAAAGCACGTTTTGCTTTGGTTTTTTTTGCGAGTCTCCCGCTGTGCTATTACTGCCTTTTGGGGGTACCTTTTTAAAACCCCAAACCCCAATGCCCAACCCTTTTATGGGGGATAACTGGGTTTTTAGGGTTTTTTTATTTTAAAAAAAAAAAAATGGCTTTACCATTGGTTCCTGTAATTTAGGGGTTAAAAGGTTTATACAACCTGTCCGGTTATTAAAAGTTTGGGTCCTTTGCTGGTTTTCAACAATTCTTTAAAAAGGGTTTTTTTTGGGCTAATTTTTTGTTTGCTTTTTTGGGCTTCAAACGTTAAGAAAAGGGAAATTAAAGACCTTTTTAAAGGCGTGCTTTTTTAAGACTGTTTAACTAATGGGGGCTTTTTTGGCTTTGGTTTAGTGAATGAAGGTGGGTTGCTCAGTACTTTTTTTCTAGTTTAAAACCCCTAGAGTTAGGAAAATGTGATAGCTTGTAAAGGGGATGGTATTTGTGAGTTAACGTTTTATTTTTAAAACCCTTTTATTAAATTGTTTCTAAAAAATGTTGGAGATAAGGTCGAAATTCTTATTTCAGCAAATACCCTTTTTCTTTATATATCTTTAATACTAAAAAATTTTGCACGTATTAATATCCAAAAATTTGACAGAAAAAATTCGCCCAAAAAGTTACTTTTGAAAATGCATTCTGAAAAAAATTAGAGCAAATGAAGTTCTAATTAATCATCTCGATTTTAAATAAAAATTTTAACTTTTGGAAATTAAAAAAATCGGAATGCCTATGAGGTATTCGCGTTCAAAAAAAATATTACTGAAATACCAAAAAAATTATTTATATTATGTTAGCTGGGTTTTTTATACGTTTTTTGCAGGATATGTTGCCAAATTCTCCGAAATTCCTGTTTTTTTTGGGTGCCCCGGGACTTGGGTTACGAAAATATTATCGTTTTTGACTATACTCATTAGATTAAAAAAGTTTAACTATCCAAATAAATTACTAATCATAACAGTTTTCCCGTAATCCCGTTTGTTTTTCTATAGGATTGTTAGTAAAGGGGCCATGGCAGCAAAAATTTCATTTTATTTTGGCATTAATCACATTTTTTTTACCCCTT
>NW_026469028.1:0-11890 GCF_026875155.1 Cherax quadricarinatus | reverse complement strand
TGAGGTTTTATCCCCGTTATGCGCCCCGTGAAAGTTCTCTGACATTTTCTAGGTCGGCAATTTCATCCCTTAAAAGGTCTGTTAGAGTGCAGCAATATTCCAGCCTGATAGAACAAGTGACCTGAAGAGTGTCATCATGGGCTTGGCTCCCTAGTTTTGAAGGTTCTCTTTATCCATCCTGTCATTTTTCTAGCAGATGCGATTGATACAATGTTATGGTCCTTGAAGGTGAGATCCTCCGACATAATCACTCCCAGGTCTTTGACGTTGGTGTTTCGCTCTATTTTGTGGCCAGAATTTGTTTTGTACTCTGATGAAGATTTAATTTCCTCATGTTTACCATATCTGAGTAATTAAAAATTTCTCATCGTTGAACTTCATATTGTTTTCTGCAGCCCACTGAAAGATTTGGTTGATGTCCGCCTGGAGCTTTGCAGTGTCTGCAATGGAAGACACTGTCATGCAGATTGGGGGTGTCATCTGCAAAGGAAGACACGGTGCTGTGGCTGACATCCTTGTCTATGTCGGATATGAGGATGAGGAACAAGATGGGAGTAGTACTGTGCCTTGTGGAACAGAGCTTTTCACCGTAGCTGCCTCGGACTTTACTCTGTTGACGACTACTCTCTGTGTTCTGTTAGTGAGGAAATTATAGATCCATCGACCGATTTTTCCCTGTTATTCCTTTAGCGCGCATTTTGTGCGCTATTACGCCATGGTCACACTTGTCGAAGGCTTTTGCAAAGTCTGTATATATTACATCTGCATTCTTTTTGTCTTCTAGTGCATTTAGGACCTTGTCGTAGTGATCCAGTAGTTGAGACAGACAGGAGCGACCTTTTTCTAAACCCATGTTGCCCTGGGTTGTGTAACTGATGGGTTTCTAGATGGGTGGTGATCTTGCTTCTTAGGACCCTTTCAAAGATTTTTATGATATGGGATGTTAGTGCTATTGGTCTGTATTTTCTTTGCTGTTGCTTTACTGCCCCCTTTGTGGAGTGGGGCTATGTCTGTTGTTTTTAGTAACTGAGGGACGACCCCCGTGTCCATGCTCCCTCTCCATAGGATGGAAAAGGCTCGTGATAGGGGCTTCTTGCAGTTCTTGATGAACACAGAGTTCCATGAGTCTGGCCCTGGGGCAGAGTGCATGGGCATGTCATTTATCGCCTGTTCGAAGTCATTTGCGTCAGGAATAACATCGGATAGGCTTGTGTTAATCAAATTTTGTGGCTCTCATAAAAAATTCATTTTGATCTTCGACTCTCAGTCTGGTTAGCGGCTTGCTAAAAACTGAGTCATATTGACACCTATAATGTCACTAAAACCTGGAGTTGAAATCAGGCGTTCTGTTGCCCAGTATGTAGTGACAGTGTGCTTATACACATGTGGCATAAGCATTATTGTGGCAAAAAACAGGTACATCTCTGCCACAGTTGTCTCCTTCCACTGGTGTAGCCGTGATTTTGGTGAGAGAATTGTATTTGCCATGGTGTAATCATAGTATGTGTTGGTTTCCCTGACAATGATGTCCATCAGGGGTTCATCGAAGAATAACTCAAAGCATTGCAGTTCATTAGCATTGTTCCCAAGTGGACATGATGGTTTTATTCTACTTTGTGTTTCATCAGTCATGGGGACTGGGAACAAACTCGTCACCTTCCTGCCAATCCCAGATGCGGTCTGCTGGTGGGTTCTGGATATTGTAACGTGGTTGTGGTTGTGCAGGTTATGGTTGTGTAGGTTGTGGGAGTGTGGGGTTGGGTGAGGCTGGTTGTTGTTGTGCAGAGTCAGCAGCGTGGGTAGTAGTGTGGCCCGCTGCTGGTGCCACATGGGTCGTGCCACCATCACTATCACCACCTCTGCCTGCTGCCTCACTCATCATTCATACCCATCGTAACAATATCGTCATCTTCACTATCAGGTCATGGTGTAGGGCCACGGGATGTGCTCCCAGAGTTTCTCCTTCCCCTTGGAACAGCATATGAAACACTACCAGACCGCATGCTACGTCGTACATACTGCCGCTTCACTGGGGAATATTCACCCTCACTGTCACAACTAGAACTGCTTTCAATAACCTTGAAATCACTATCACTATCACATTCACTGCTAACATCTGGGTCTTGTACACGACCAAATAGTTTCCTCTTTCGTCCTGGTACAGGTGAACTTGAACGTGAACAAGCGGCCCAGCACCAGAGGTGGAAGGTTGTGGGTCATCTGGGTTTTCATCACTAATTACGTCATCCTGGGCACTTTTTTCGGTCACACTCACTTCAAAACCCTGGAATTCACTGTCACTGACATTTTCATCGCTGTTAGAGCTATCACTTGGGATCAAAAGACCTCCAATCCGCCGAGGAGTGAGGTACTTCTTACCGCGAGGCATGGTGAAAATGGACTACCAAGATGGCGTTCCCACAATGCACCGCTGAGTCCCAGATTTTTTTCACAGGGTGCACACCCACCACTGAGACCCATTCTCTCTCTTGTAGGCCTACCAGGGACTCTCCGCTTGATTTGAAGCCGCTAGAATTTATGCATATAAATACGTCAGAAACAGTGGTGCGTAAGACATATTTATACGGCATAACAGTCAAAGGGTTAATATGACTGTTGCATCTGTCAGAGGGCAGGCAGAATTCACCTTCACATTTGCAATGCTTCAATGCACTAAAAACTGACCCTGTCCAAATTCTGTCCTTTCACAGACTCCCTCTTGACTTTTAACAGGACTAAAACTATGCACCAACTTTGACATAATATTGCACCCACACTAACCTTCAACTCTACTAACAGGGGTTAGTAGAGTTAGTAGTGCTGAATGATCCATATGGGTTTTAGCACTTCTTTGAATACAGTATACGTAATAAGCATACATTTTTATTTCCTTTGTACAATATCAAAAAATTTAGTTAACGTGTAATAAATTATTGTTAAGCAAAAAAGAAAGCCACTAGCATGCATATGCATTTCGGGCAGACTAATCCTAATGCTTACAGTAATAATAATTAAAGATGCATTATTAGCCTGCCAAAATAAGTGATGTGCAAAAAAATGAAGTATGTCAAAAAATGACTCCAATTACTCTATATATATATTTTTATGGACTTTTCATCTAATTTTTTAAAAATGTGAAAATATTTAAAAATATAGAAAAATGTATTAAATGTTATTTTATTGCATATTTTTCCATGAAGGCAGTCATGTATGGTGCTGTATTTAAAAATACCCTGTAAAGAAACCCTAGGTGGGCAATTTTTATGTAAAAATCCACAAATTTGAGACACAGTAGTTGTCTCGGACTCCAGAAATGTGTCACCAGCAATCGAGAAATTTGACTCCCCACACCCCATTGTACTTCATATACAACAGTGGTTACATCACATTTCATGTAAAACGATTTTTTTTTTTTTTTTTTTTTTTTTTTTTTTTTTTTTGCGGAAAGTCCCTGGTCACAATCACATCACATTCAGCACTCAGTTCACTATTCATGATTTGCCAGTCTCCCACAGGAATGTCCCATTTTATATTATTTTCCAGTGCTCTCTCAACCACTTTGAAACTGCTGAGGACAATGTTGGTTCAAATTAAGAGCTCAAAAAAAAAAAAATCCTTTAAACCTCAAGTTCCTGGTCATTTTTCCATCACTGTCAGGTATGGGAAACAACACTCACACAAAAAGAAACTGACATACATACCACATGGAGTTGCCCAGCCCCTCTCCGATAAGACTGTCATATTTTAACCGTTTTGACTGTTTTGGTCGTATATATACGTCTTGTGAGCCAATGTGTTTGATGTATATATACTCAAAAATTCTAGCACCTTCAAATCAAGCAGGAGAAAGCTGGTAGGCCCACATGTGAAAGAAAGGGTCTGTGTGTACAGTATAAAAAAATCCTGCAGCACACAGTGCATAATGAGAAAAAAAAATGTGTGTGTGTTGGATTTTAAAAAACCAACTTTGAGGTGTATTTTCATATAGTATTTATGGTTGTATTCTTGTTTTCTTGGTCTCATTTGATAGAATGGAAAACATATTATAGAAATAGAAGTGATTTTGATTGGTTTTACTATGAAAAGGATCTTGAAATGGAGCTCAAAGTTTGCAGAATTGTTCAATTTTTGCAGATGTTCAAGAGTAAACATGAATGGGTTGATGTTATTTATACAATTATTACAATATTGCAGTAGTCTGTATAACAGTAAATCTATTTTTGTGTGGATAAAAATTCAAAATAGAAAGCAAGAGTATTATAACATGGGCCTGGAGATATAACTGATGAACAGAGAAAATGTTATTTTAGTGCCAGGAATGTCTGCATTGTTAATTCTGGATCCTATTTGCAAATTGACATATTTTTTAATTTGCATGAAATTGGCCAAATTGCCCATTTCTGACCACTTTATTGGGTAGTTGAAATCGGTAAATGGGCGGTTTCTTGTGTTCAGTCGATAGAACAAATGGAGTTCTAAAGAAATAGCTACAAGTTTGGTGGACTGGAACAATGGAATTGGCTGAAAATAGGGCTCAAAGTGGGCGAAATCGCCGATGTGTAAATGTCACTGAGGTCACTAACTTTGGGGGAGAGCGTAATTCTGTAAGTTTTCCATCAAATTTTGTAATTTTGGTGTCATTATCATCAGAAAAAGATTCTCTATCATTTCATTTTTTTTTTTTTTTTTTTTTAATTTTGCAACACCAGGAGACACTTCAGGATTTGGGGTTGCAACAGTCAAAAGGTTAATAGACTGTACTGCTTATCAGAAAGCACATATAATTCACTTTCGACATCTTCAACACCTGACACACTTATTTTGATGACCTCACTCAAAGTTCCACCTTCAATGCCGATTCATTTTTTTGATCCTTTTAACAAACTAAAACCCACTGCACCAACTTTGACATTTAATTTTAAGTGGGGGATGTGCTAAACCCATGGGGCCATATAATGCCTGGGGAATGGAGGCCATTCAAGTTTAATCCCCCTCCTTGGATCAAGAGTTCCTCACCAGCCTCACTGCACCTTCCAAGAGGAAATGAACTTTGGCAAATTTTACATCCATTTCTGCCCCCTTACCCCCTGACTCTACTAAACCTACCCTTACACATCCTCACACCTTACTGCTCTACATTCCTTCCAGGTCTGGCACATGTTTTTAATACACTGTAATAACAGGATGCAGTAGATTATTATTATCAAAAACCAAAAGCTAAACCCACTAGGGTCATACAGTGCTGCAGGGCAAGGGGGTGCTGTGGAGGAGAGAGTACTCGGGGATGGATAGGATAAAAAGAGTTAGAGTTAGAAAGGGCTGTGAGGAGTGCTAAAGGAAGTATCATCAAAGTTTGCATAGTAAATCAGTTGCTGTCAAAAAGTGAAAGAGGGAGTCTGAGTCAAAGGTGGGGACGTCAGCAAGGAGGGAAGATAAAGTAAGGGTGTTAGAGCCATGACGACATCGGAGGTAAATTCTGCATGCCCATTGAAAGACAGGACAAACTAGGATGCAGTAGAAACAAATAATGTTCCTCATGTTAACATCTGGCAGCTCACCTGTAGTTTGTTACTATGTTTAGCTTGAATCTAAACTGCTTAATCTGTGAGTCCTCCTGTCTAAAGTCATTTTGAATGCAGGCTGTAGATGCTATACTTTATTTTTCTTTTAGACTATTTTGACATTGTATTATGATTCTTGCATTCATTCTTATCTTGCCTTTCCCTCTTAATTGTCCCTTTTTGTGCTGTATCTGCTGATCATTTCTGATGTGACTTCTTATCTCAAGCTCGGCACTAAATTAGCCTCACAAGTTTTACTGCTCTCATGATTTATTATTATTATAATTATTTCATTACTGAGTGTATTGAGCTACAGTTACTTGCTACACAAGGATGATGTGCACTAAAGAATCTCAATTATACAATTAAAAATAAGTGATTGAATGGAAATTATTTTAACCTTTTTTTTAATGTAAAATCATAAGATGTTAAATAATGTATATTTATCAGAATGTCATGTTCAAGTTAAACAATAATTCACTCATGATACATCTGAACAAGAATGCATGAGTTAAATTTAAATTTGCACATTTTTCTATGTAAAAATATATTACTGAAAATAGAGGAAATGAATTTGAATATATTTCTCCTTGGAATTTCAGCAATATCTAGCAACATAAATTAAGGTGTTATTGACTGCATATTTTTTCTTAATCTTTTTTTTAAATGCCTAAAAAGATTTTTTTTTTTTTGTGAATATAATAATAGTTCTGTTACACGTCTTAAAAGTGTGAGCAAGGTAATATTTATGAAAGGATTCAGTGAAACTGGTTAGCTGGAGAAGGGAAGTGCAGTGCTTGCACTCTGAAGGAAGGATGGGGGATGGTACAGTTTGGAGAGTTATTTGAATTGTATCTGTGTACGTACTTCCGGCAAGACAGCTTTTGAATGAATGATGGCAATTTTTTTGGTTCTGGTGGTAGATTATGTGATAGAAAAAATAGATCCCTATAATGGGTGATTGTTCCTTTTATCAGACCTCTCCTTTTATTCACTGATGCTTTTACTATGATCTCTCAGAGTTCCACTTTTCATACAGACTCATAATGTGACACCTGACACTGACTGACTTCTTCGGTTTAATACATGTATACTACTCTTGCCTCCTTACCTCTGCCTCTTAATGTCAACATCCTTTTACCATTCAGTGCTGAACAGTTCACATGAGCTTAGTGCATTTTTGGAAATACAATAATTAAATAACACAGTTTCAACCCACTCGATTTGACTGTTTCATAGGACTTGTATGGCAGCAAACCATCTCTATGATAGCAATCACTTTCCAGTCATTACTTCCTCTTCTGTACCATTTTTTGTTGCTGCTCAGTATGGCAATTTGAAAGTGCAAACTGGCCAGTTCAGGTGTTGCACTACAGTGCCTTAAATTAAACCTGAGTACCTCTTATTCCTTAGGCACTCTATGACTTTTTTTTTTACACTTCCTGACTTTATAAGTATGTCATCCTAGAGTAGCTGGGCCTGATAGTGAAAACAGTGACATGTTTCAACTCTTGCACTTGCTTCCTGTTACATATTTTCAATTAGATCTGGTCTACATGAATGCTACCCTACTAGTGGAAGAGTACACTAGTCTTCAGTACTGGAAATCAGGTGCATCAGATCCAAATTCAAATTCAAAGTTTATTCTCTATAAGGATTACAATGCTGAGTTTACAGAATTTGGTTATTGTGTGATTTACATGTAGTAAAGTACTAATTACAGAGGGTGCCACTAGAACACTTAGCATGGCTAGGCATTTTGGGCAGACTTAGATTAATTCTTAAATTTAAAATATTACAAATTATGAGGTAAGTTGGTATTATGGCTAAGTGACTAAATACATACTAGTTTGTGAGTTTAGCAATGTGAATGCTTTTGTTTTGGCACAATACATAGTTTCAGTATTGGAGTATCACAGGCCAACTTATGACTAGTTAGGATTCATTATTTTAAGATTGAGATTGATGTTTCTGTTTATGGTCAAATGGGTGAGTGAGTGTAAGTGTGAACCACCAGGTGGTATTCGTGTAATTAGTTGACGGGGTGTATCAGGGAGATAAGATGTTTTCTAATGGTAGTTTTGAAGGTGTTGAATGTGTCTACAGTTCTAGAGTTTTCAGGTAGGGTGTTCCAGATTTTAGGGCCTTTGACATACAATGAATTTTTGTAAAGGTTTAGTCGGACACGGGGAACGTCATAGAGATGTTTGTGTCTGGTGTTATGCCTGTGGGTTCTGTCACAACTATCAAGAGTGTTTTAGGTCAAGGTTAATATTGGAATTTAAGGTCCTGTAGATGTAGATTGCACAGTAGTAAGTGTGGATGTACTGAACAGGGAGTAAGTATAGATCTGTGAAGAGTGGGGGGGGGGTGTTCCCAGGGAGGGGATTTAGTGATTATTGTAGTAGGTTGGTAGACAGCAACCACCCAGGGAAGTACTACCGTCCTGCCAGATGACTGTGAAACAAAAACCTGTAACTGTTTTGCATGATGGTAGGATTGCTGGTTTTCTTTTTCTGTCTCATAAACACGCTAGATAACAGGGATATCTTGCTACTCCTACTTACACTTTGGTCACATTTCACAGACACGCACATGCATATATATATATACATACATCTAGGTTTTTCCCCCTTATTTCTAAATAGCTCTTGTTCTTTTTTATTTCTTCTATTGTCCATGGGGAAGTGGAAAAGAATCTTTCCTCCTAAGCCATGCGTGTCGTATGAGGCGACTAAAATGCCGGGAGCAATGGGCTAGTAACCCCTTCTCCTGTATACAATTACTAAAAAAGAGAAGAAAAAAAACTTTATAAAACTGGGTTGTTTAAATGTGCGTGGATGTAGTGCGGATGACAAGAAACAGATGATTGCTGATGTTATGAATGAAAAGAAGTTGGATGTCCTGGCTCTAAGCGAAACAAAGCTGAAGGGGGTAGGAGAGTTTCAGTGGGGGGAAATAATGGGATTAAATCGGGAGTATCTGAGAGAGTTAGAGCAAAGGAAGGGGTAGCGTAATGTTAAATGATCAGTTATGGAAGGAGAAAAGAGAATATGAATGTGTAAATTCGAGAATTATGTGGATTAAAGTAAAGGTTGGATGCGAGAATGGGTCATAAAAAGGGCGTGTATGCACCTGGAGAAGAGAGGAATGCAGAGGAGAGAGAGAGTTTTTGGGGAGATGTTAAGTGAATGTATAGGAGCCTTTGAACCAAGTGAGAGAGTAATTGTGGTAGGGACCTGATGCTAAAGTAGGAAAACTTTTAGAGAGGGTGTGGTAGGTAAGTTTGGGGTGCCAGGTGTAAAAAGATAATGGGAGCCCTTTGATTGAACTTTGTATAGAAAGGGTTTAGTTATAGGGAATACATATTTTAAGAAAAAGAGGATAAATAAGTATACACGATATGATGTAGGGGGGGAAAATTTACAGTTTGTTTGTTGGATTATGTATTAGTAGATAAAAGACTGTTGAGTAAAACTTCAGGATGTACATGTTTATCGAGGGGCCACAGATATATCAGATCACTTTCTAGTTGTAGCTAAAACTGAGAGTAAAAGGTAGATGGGATACAAGGAAAAATAGAAGGGATCAGGGAGAGAGAGAGGTGAAGGTTTATAAACTAAAAGAGGAGGCAGTTAGGGTAAGATATAAACAGCTATTGGAGGATAATGGGCTAATGAAAGCATAGGCAATGGGTCGAAGAGAATGGGGTAGGTTTAAAAAAAGTAGTGTTAGAGTGTTCCCGCAAAGTTTGTGGTTACAGGGAAAATGGGTGCAGGAGGGAAGAGGAAACGATTGGTGGAATGATGATGTAAAGAGAGTAGTAAGGGAGAAAAAGTTAAACATATGAGAAGTTTTTTTCAAAGTAGGAAGTGATGCAAGGAGGGAAGAGTATATGGGGAAAAAGAGAGAGGTTAAGAGAGTGGTGAAGCAATGTAAAAAGAGAGCAAATGAGAGAGTGGGTGAGCTGTTATCAACAAATTTTGTTTTAAAATAAGAAAAAGTTTTGGAGTGAGATTAACAAGTTAAGGAAGCCTAGAGAACAAATGGATTTGTCAGTTAAAAATAGGAGAGGAGAGTTTATTAAATGGAGAGTTAGAGGTATTGGGAAGATGGAGGGAATATTTTGAGGAATTGTTAAATGTTGATGAAGATAGGGAAGCTGTGATTTCGTGTATAGGGCAAGGAGGAATAACATCTTGTAGGAGTGAGGAAGAGCCAGTTGTGAGTGTGGGGGAAGTTCGTGAGGCAGTAGGTAAAATGAAAGGGGGGGAAGGCAGCCGGGATTGATGGATAAAGATAGAAATGTTAAAACAAAGGGGGGGATATAGTTTTGGAGTGGTTGGTCAATTATTTAATAAATGATGGAAGGGGAAGGTACCTAGGGATTGGCAGAGGCATGCTAGTTCCTTTGAAAAAAGGGCAAAGGGGGGGTAAAAGAGAGTGCAAAAATTAAGGGGGTGTCTTTGGTGACCTGGAAAGGTATGGTAAGTTATAATTGAAAGAATTAAAGTAAACGAGAAAGGAACAGATGAACAAGGAGGGTTTAGGAAAGGTAGGGGGTGTGTGGACCAGGGGTTTTTCGTGAAACAAATAAGTGAACTATTTTTGATAAGGCTAAAGAGGTCTTTGGGCATTATGGATTTTTGGAAAAAAGGGTATGAAAAGGGGGATTGGGGGGGAATGTGGGGGAGATGTTGCAAGTGTATGGTGTAGGAGGTAGGTTTCGGGAAAGCAGTGGGAAAATTTTTTACGAGGAAGTGAGGCTCAAATTGAGTATGAAAAGAGGGAAATTTTTTTCCCCTAAAAGTAGGCCTTAGACAAGGATGTGTGATTCACCGTGGTTGTTTAAATATTTATAGTGGGGTTTTTAAAAGAAGTAAATGCGAGGGCTGGCAAGAGGCGTGGATTTAAAAGTAAAGAATCACACACAGGGTGGGGTTGTCACATGCCTTGCTAGACACTGGCTCTTGGGAGTTTTGAAAGAAGCTGCAGAGTTTGGGTGGATGAATTTTGGTGGGTGTGCAAAAGAAAAAAAATTTAAAAGGGAATACAGGAAAAGTAAGGTTATGGGGATAAAAAAAAGTTTAGGTGATAAAGATTGAATATAAAATTGGGGGGAGAGAGTAGGGAGGGGTGAATGAATTCAGATTTTTGGGAGTGGACGGTCAGGGGGGGGTCTAGAAAGAGGGGTTTAACTAAAATTGATGAGGGAAAAAGGTGGTTGCACTTAGGAGTCTGTGGAAAGAGAACTTTGTCCTTGGGGGCAAAGAGGGGAATGTAGAGAGTATATTTTTACCAACGCCTTATATGGGGTGAAGCAGGGTGATAAATGTTGCAGCGAGGAGAAGGCTGGAGGCAGTGGAGATGTATGTCTGGGGGCAATGTGTGGTGTGAATATTGCAGAGAATTCGTGTTTGGAAGTTAGGAGGGGGTGCGGGTTTTCCCAAAAAACTTTTGTCCAGAGGGTGGGGGAAGGGTTGTTAGGTGGTTCGGACATGAGGGAATGGACCCAAAACGAATAACCCTTCAAGAGTGTATCAGCCCCTGTATGGAAGGAAGGCGGGGTAGGGGTGCCTGGGAAGGGTTGGAGGGAGGGGGAAGGGGGAGGTTTTGTTGCGGGGGGCTTGGACTTCCAGCGGGCCCCGCGTGAGCGGTTTGATAGGAGGAATAGACAAATGGTTTTTTAATTTCTTGACGTGCCTGTTGGAGTGTGAGCAAGAACATTTATGAAGGGGGTTTAGGGAAAACCGGCAGGCCGGGCTTGATCCTGGGGATGGGAAGTACAGTGCCCGCACTCTGAAGGAGGGGGTTTAATGTTTCAGTTTAAAAACTGTAGTGTAAAGCACCCTTCTGGCAAGACAGTGATGGAGTGATGATGGTGAAAGTTTTTCTTTTTCGGGCCACCCCTGCCTTGGGGGAATCGGCCATGTGATAAATAAAATAAAAAAAAATGTTACTGCAGCTTTTTGTTGGGGATTATTGGGTTTAGGTGTGTTGCTGCAGTGATCCCCAAGCACAAAGGCAAGGTAGGCTGATAAAAAAGTGATGGTATAGTGGAGAAGGGCATTTGCGGCACATTTCATTTCTTGGGGAGGATCCCAACCGTTTTGGGATACTTTTTTGGTTAGTGTTGGATTGGGTGTAAATTCAGGTTTTTTTGTTGAGGGGATAGGCCTAGGAATTTGCCCTCATTATGTCTGGCAATTAGGTTTGTCAATCTTAATTTTAATTTGCGCAATCCGCTCGTCCAAACATAATATACATGGGGGGTTTTGGCATGTTTTAAACGTAAAATTTATTGGTGTCATCCAAGTCGATATTTTTAT
>NW_026469027.1:0-10635 GCF_026875155.1 Cherax quadricarinatus | reverse complement strand
GTAAACCCATTTAAAACCTAATGTAACAATGGATAGTAGGAAAAAGTGTCCGTACGGCCCAAGTAGTCTGAAAGTATAGCAGTGGAATGAGTTTCTTTAAGGTTAGGGAACAGCTTATGAGAAATGACTACACATGTGCATCCAGTGTCTCGTAAAATGGTAGATACATTAAGTCCATTAACTGTTCCTGAACAGAAGGGTGCTTGGTCATTACAGTCTTTAAAACATCTTCCAACTTTTTGGACCTTCTTAAAAGGACAATCTGGACGTTTATGTCCCTTAACACCACACAAATGACAAATAGGAATAAAAGAAGTCATTTTACTTTCCACTAGATGCTTTGATTTCTTAAGATCTGGTGAACCCTTGCCCTTAGGGTTCGATCCATTTAGGTCTTTATAGGAATTATGAGCCTCAGCATGCAAGTCAGCAGTCTCAGCAACTTCCTCAGCTTTAATCAGGTTACGTTCTCTAATGAATGTTCGTATCTGATGGGGAAGAGCTGTCAGGAACTGGTTAGCAACCATGAAATCTCTAAGAGATTCATAACTGTGATCAATTCCTGAACTCTCTATCTAAAAGTCGAACAAACAAAAGAGTGTTACCTGTAACTGCTGAAAGTTTTGGCCATGCTGTAAGGTGGCATACCTGAAATTTTTCCTGTAAGAATTTGTGGTTTTTTGATATGCTTTAAGGATTGCCTTCTTCAGTAGGTTATAATTACATATGATATCCTGCAACAAAGTTGCATAGATATTCAAGGCTGTACCAGAAAATAAGATTCCTAACCTGGTAGCCCAGGTGTCAGCAGGCCATTCACAGAGGGTAGCGGTATTTTCAAACCTTATAATGTATGAAGTAATGTCATCACCCTCTGTGAAGGGAGGTAAATTAGGTGTTGGAATATGTGCACTAGCTGCATGATGTTCAAGTACTCCTTCCTCTAATTTTTGTTGTGTCAAAGTTAACTTTTTATTCTCTAATTCAAGGCAAGATTTTTCGAGCTCGCGATCCTTTCTCTCTCTATTAACTCATGTTCTCTAGCTTTTTCCTCACGTTCTCTAGCTTTTTCCTCACATTCTCTAGCTTTTTCCTCACGTTCTCTAGCTTTTTCCTCATGTTCTCTAGCTTTTTCCTCAACTTCTCTATCCTTTGCTCTTTCCTCAATTTCTCTTAATTTAACTTGTTCCTCACGTACTCTAGCTCTTTCTTCACGATCAAGCCTATCACGCTCCTTTTTGTCTTCTCTTTCTCTTTTTAACTGTCTTGGATTTCTCTCTCATTTCTCTCTCTCTCATTTTTCTCCTACCTTTCAAGGTTCTCTTTTTCCTTTTTCTCTTCTCTTTCGATTCTCTCTCTGTCTCCTTTTCTTCTTCTCTTTCCCTTTCTAACTGTCTTTCTTCTCTCTCAATTCTCTCTCTTTCAAGTCTTTCCTGGATCTTTGCACTAATGAAAGATTCTAAATTTTTCCCTGTTATTCCTAACTTACTTCCAGCGTTTATCAAAAACTGGTATTCATCTATACTTGCAAGAATAACTTAAACTACGAGGGGAAAAATGAAATGGGTATCAAAGAAAATGGAGGGTTCAATTCCTGCTCTGCTCAAACTGTAAATAAACCAGAGGGCTCGATCCCTGCTTCAATTAAACAATATGTATTAATGAAAATGAAGGGTTCTATGCTGGCTCCAAGATACAGTAAGTAGAATGGGGTCATTTGGGACCATCCATTCTTCTCATAACAATCAAGAGTGTCCTACGACAGTTCCCTTTGATATATAAAGAGCTCAATGAAACAAATTGTCATGGAAAATCTGGGGTCCTAGAGTCAATCCTCCAAAGTGTTTCAAGCTCAAAAAATGTGGCAGATTAAATATTATATCCTGCCTGACCTTGACTTACAATAAAGTGAGACTATAACAATTCCCAAAAATTTTTTTAATACCTGTACTGTAGTCCTCCCATAGAGAATGATTACTCATGGCTGGTGGTAACCATCTGTGGTTTTGCGGCGTTGAAAAGTTCCATGGTAGATTCGAGATGGAGTTGAATTTGATTCAGTGGGTTTTTGATCCTGGCAAGGTCGCCACTTTTGAACTCAGCCCCGGAACAATTCAGACAGTATTACCAAGGCTGGCTCCTCCTCAGGAAAATTAATGTATAGAAAAAGAATAAAAACTGCAAACATAAACACTTTATTGTTTAGAAAATTAAAATATAAAACACTTAAACAGAAATAAATTTAAACCTCTTTAAAGAAAATGAAAAATGAAAAATATAAATGATAACTGAATTCAACGCTAATTTGATGTAAATAAAACTTGGGTGTCTGGTGTTAGTGACACTGCGTTTTTCTTGAAATCGTAGCCGTTGCTGATGATGGGGGGGGGGGGTCGCAGGTTTTGATGACAACCCACCGGCTCGTTCTTCACAGATTTTCTAGCTTTCAGTAATCCTTCCAGATGCAGGAAAGCGGGTTTTCCCCACTCAATGAGGGGGGTTTATATCCTGCTACTGGCATACCAAACGGGTAAGGGTCAAAATTGGGATATCTTAGTTAGTCCGTCTCCTTAATTATTTATTTTATTTTATTACACACTGGCAGATTCCCACCAAGGCAGGGTGGCCCAAAAAAAGAAAAACATTCCCCTCTTTACTCCATCACTGCTTCCCAGAAGGGTCTTTACCTACTTTTTAAACTGAAACATTCCCCCCCTCCCTTAGTGCGGCACGTACTTCCCATCCCGGATCAACCCGGCCTCCGGGTTTTTTCCCCTAAACCCCCCTTCAAAAATGTTATTTGTCACACTCCACAGCACGTCAAGTTTTAAAAAAACCCATCTGTCTCCATTACCCCTATCAAACACGCTCCGCTCCCTGCGGGTCCAAGCCCCTTTGAACAAAAAACCCCTTCTTTCCCCCTCCCTAAAAACCCTTTCCTGGGCCCGACCCTCCCCCCCCTTTCCCTTCCATACAGCTATACACCCTTAAATTTTTCCGGTTTCGTCCTTTCTCTCCACATGTTCGAACCACCCAACAACCTTCCTCGCCCTTGGACAAAAAGTTTTGGTAATCCTGACCTCTCCTAACTTCCCAAAATACGAATTCTCGCATTATATTCCACCCCCACATTTCTCTCAGAAATGACTCCATGCCTCCAGCCTTCTCCTCGCTGCAACATTACACCCCTGCTTTTAAACCCTGTAAGAGCGTTGGGAAAACTATACTTCATCTTCCCCCCTTTGCCCCCAGGGCAAAGTTCTTTTTCCACAAAATTCCCAAGTGCACCCCCACCCTTTTTTCCCCAAACAATTCTATGTTTTCCCCCCAATCTTTTTGACCATCCGCGACACGTCCACTCCAAATATCTGATACTTCACCCCTCCTACTTCCCCCCCCAATCTGAATCCAATTTTTCTACCTAATTTTTTTTGTTATCCTCAAACCTTCCCTTTTTTCCTGTTTCACTTTCAATTTTCTTCTTTTTGCACCCCCTACCAAAAATTCATCCCAATTCGGGTCTCAGCAAAGGAACTGTGCAATCCCCTTTTTGTGTGATTTTTTATTTTTAACTCCACGCCTTTCCCAAAACCCCGATTACTTCTCTTACAACCCCATTTTTAAATATATTAAAAACCCATGGTGAATCAAATCCTTTTTAAAGGGCTTATTTTATGGGAAATAATTTCCCTCTTTCTACATACTCAACTGGCCTACTACCCTCTTTAAAAACTTTTCATGCTTCAGTAACTACCTCCTACCCATACACTAAAACATCTCCACTTCCCGGGCTACCCCCCTGTCATACGTTTTTTCCAAATCCATAAATCCCAAAAAAGCCCTCTTTAGCTTATCTAAAAATGTTACTTAATTTTCACTGAAAAACCCTGGTCCCACACCCCTACCTTTTCTAAACCCTCCTTGTTCATCTGCTACCCAATTTCTCCTCTTACTCTTAATTCTTTCAATAAAAACTTACATACACTTTGCCAGGTATACCAAACGCTTATCCCCCTTAAAATTTTTGCACTCTCTTTTATCCCCCTTTTCCCTTTTTACAAAAAGGGAATTGCATGCTCTCTGCCCAATCCCCAGGTACCTTCCCTTCCCAAAATTTTTTAAATAATTGCACCCAAACCCCTCCAAAACTATATCCCACCGGGTTTTAACATTTTATCTTTTCCCCTCTTCCCCGGGTTTCCTTACCCGTTTCTTTTACCTATGCCTCACAAAATTCCCCCCCCTTACAACTGGGTCTTTCCCCATCCTACAAGTGTTGTTCCTCCCTTTCCCCAAACACGAAATCAAGTTCCCCTTTTCATCAACCCTTTAACAATTCCTCAAAAATTCCCCCCCATTTCCCAATCCCTACTCTCCTTTTAAAAACTTCCCCTCCTTTTTTAAAGGACAATCCATTTGTTCTTGTCTTTCTTAAATTTTAATCTCACTCCCTTAAAATTCTGTCTTTTTTGGAGGTGCCCCTCTCTGTCATCCAAGTGGAAAAGATAGACGGTACCATGTTAAGAAATCACTCCCCATGATAATTTACAATACCGAAAGGGACGTGGTGATCTTACAACAGTCAACCTAGACAAGACGAAAGGATAAGTTTATTTTTTGCAAAAGTGAAGCTTTAAACCCAATAATCCACTGAATAAAAGGGCAGGATTACTTACGTGTGCGGGGGAAGCTGTAAAATTCTAGTGATTACTGTTTGGACCGGAGCCCAATTCCCCTTTGGGGGGGTGGAAAAAGGGGGGAAGGGGAAGGGGAAGGATTAAAAAAGGCCCGGGGGGGGGGGGGGGTTTAGGGGATGGCCCCCTTCCTTAAAAAAGACCGCAATGAAACATGTTCTTTTTGTCCCCTTCTATTGAACTTTTCCTAAAAATGTTTTACCTATAATTAAATCCTTTCTATCAAAGTTAAATAAGGGCTCCCATTATTTTTAAACCTGGCACCCCAAATTCCCTACCACCCCATTTTAAAAAAGTCTCTCCTACTTTATCATTTAGCCCCTCCCACAATTCTTTTCCCTTTGGGTTAAAAGTTTCCTATAATTCACTTAAACTTTTCCCCAAAACTCTCTCTTCCTCTATGCTCCTCTTTTTTCCCCAGGTGCTTAATTTTATTTGACCCCCAACTTTAAATCCCCCTTTTTTAAATCCACACCCCGTGAATTTACACTTTATTTTCCCCTTTTCCTTCCAAAAAATGTCCTTAAACATTTTGCCCCCCCTTCCTTAGCTCAACTCTCTAGAATCCTGACAAAATCCCATTTATTTTTTGATGCCAAACTCCCTACCCTTTTCAGCTTTGTTTCGCTTAGGGCCCCGGAATCCAATTTTTTCATTCATAAATCACAATTCTGTTTCTTTTCTTCATACTTCCACACATTAAAGCACCCCGTTTTATAAAGCTTTTCTTCTTTTTTTTCCCTCTTGTTTTTTTTAGTAAATGTTTACAGAAAAATGTTACTAGCCCCTGCTCCTGGCATTTAGTTCCCTCATATGACAGATGGCTTAGGGGGGGAAAGATTCATTTCTGCTTCCCAACGGACAATAGGGGAAAATAAAGAAAAACAGAGCTAAAAAAAGAAGAAAAACCTAGGTGTGATGTGTTTATGCATGTTCGGTGTTTTTAGTGTGCCTAATTGTAAGTGAAGATATATCTGTTATCCGCATCTTTATGTACAGAAAAAGACCCCAGCAACCTCCATCATGTAAAACAGTTACGGGTTTTCTTTTTTTCAGTCACCCGGCGGACTGTAGTACTTGTCGGTGGTTGTGCTCCAACTATAATATGACTGATGTATGTCATATTAACCTCCCCTTTAAGAGGAAAGTGATGGGGGGGCCACAAGTGGTCAAGGAAAAATAAAAAACCCAAAAAAAAACCCATTGGAACATTTGTAAGCACCCTTTTCATTTTTGAACACAGGTAGTGTCATCCTGCCAAAATGCCCTATGCCTTTGTAAAAAGAAATTATTTGGAACATGTGAATACTATTAGAGGCGGGGCTGAGGGCGGGCCCTGACCGGGCTGGTGGCTTTCCCTGTCTCCTATCTGTATCTGTTGTCTATTCTCTGTCGTATCTCTGTTTGCATCTTGTTGTCTAGATTCTTTCTTCTTTTCTTGTGTTGTCTCTACTGTACACATAGTCCGTTTTTAACATAGTGAAAATTACTAGGAAAACCCCAAAAAATTTCCAGGAAAACCCTATTAGTGCTTGTAGATAAAGACTTTAATAAGCATGATTGGCAAGTAATACACTGCATTTGTTGTTTGTAATACTTTTGGGTTTTACAAGCTGTATCTGAGATGAGGACAAGCAAGGGAAAACACACCACAGGGGGGTAAAAGAACAGAGACAAAGGGGAAAGAAAAGGAAAAAAAAAGAAACGGGGCAATAAAAAAAGCCAGGGGTTTCCCTGCAGCAGTGCATATTTTCACCCACTGCTTACCCTGTGCTGTTTGTGACATCATATAAATACATGCTTCAAGAAGTTTAAACTTACTCCAGCATGTCTAAAACAAGCTGAGCCCTCAAAAAAACTTTGTATATAAAAATGGAACCTTACTTGCGAGCGCCCCACGTGGGGAGTTTTTCCCAAAATACGAGCAATGGTTAATTTTTGTTCCAAAACCCGAGAAAAATTTCCTTAGCGAGCGATAAAGGGCATGTTCTTAAAAATAAAAATTTAAAAAATTTTGTTTATTTCTTTGTAAAGCTTAAAATGTGTAATTACAGTTTTGTTTTGAAGTACAAAGATAGCCACAAACATGCTGAGCATTTCGGGAAAAACTAACCCTTAATACATATAACTAATTAAAAAATAGAAAAGTAAAAGTACATAGTAATTATTATTTAAAAACAAAAACTGATAGTGCACAAAAAACCCACACTAGAAGGGGAAGCTTATGGGACGTTTCGGTCCGACTTGGACAATTTACAAGTCACCAAAACCCCAAAAAAAGTGGAGAGGACGGCTATATTAGGCAAGAAGAGGTGTGGTGGTGTAATAGTAGTAGTAGTAGTGGTAGTAGTAGTAGTGTAGTAGTGTAGAGAGTAGTAGTAGTAGTAGTGTAGAGAAGTTAGTGTATTTTGTGGTAGTGGTGAGTGTGGAATTAAGGGGGGACCCAGTAAAATAAAAAGAAAAAGGAGACTGCAAGGGAGCTAGGTGCCACAGGGGAAAAGAGAGTGAATAGGTGGGAAAAAAGGGAAAGGGGTTTTGAAATAAATAATAAAGGAACAGAAACCAAGGCAAAAGAAAGACAACCCGGGAGAAAAAGGAAAGAGAAAAGGGGAAAAGGGAGGAGAAGAAAAATGAGGAATCGGGTTTTTAAGTCAGGGGTGTTTGAATTTTGGAGCATTTTACAATTGTGTGAGGGGAAGGCATCTAAAAAGACGAACCCGGGGCTAAGATTGTACAAGGAAATTGTGTATTAGAGAGGATTCAACTAGGGCGATGCTGGGGAGTAGGGAAGAAGTTTTAGCAAAAAGCCAGTCAATTGCATGGCGAAATCTCTGAGTGACAGAACAGAGCATTGTTAGTGTCGGAAAAGCCTAACTATTTTTGTGCTCCCTAAGTCTGTCAGAAAGAGATTGACCAGTTTCTCCAAAGAAATGAAGAGAAAGGGGACAAGAAAAGAGTGACCAGGAACATTGTGGAGGAAGGAGGGGTTTATGAACGAGATTAGTGCGAAGAGTGTTAGTCTGGCGGAAAGTACTTGATGTCTAAGGGATGGAGAGAATTTTTGAGATTAGAAAGATGGAAAAATAGGGAAAACAGAGGAAAAGAAGAGTTCCCTAAGGGAGGTTTGGGAGAGAAGAAATTAATTTGGTGGAAAAGGCAAAATGAAAAGGGAAAAAGGGGAGGGGGGAAAAAAATGAAGAGTGGAAAAATTTTGTGGAAGGAAAAGAGGAACAATTGGGGGGAGGAGAAAGAGGGGTAAGCCTTTTTTAAGGGGAAATGATTGGAAAAAATGTGAATGCATGCATGTTGGGGTTTTGGAAAAGGAAAAAAAACCTGATTTGGGGGGGACATGGAAAAGGGAAGGAAAAAGAAGTTCCCCTTAGCTTTAACTTAATGGATTATTAAGGTTCAAGAAAAAAGGTGGAAGGGGGTGGGTCATTAGGCCCAGAGCAAAGATGTCACCATAGCAGGGGGAGTGAAGGTTGCCTCGATGGTGGAAGAAGAACAGTCTCGAAATATTCCATGAAAAATTAGAAGGCAAAAAGGGGAGAGGAGAGCCCAGTTACACCAAAGGCTTGGAATAAATTTTCCCTTTGGAAAGAAAAAAAAGGATAGGCAAAAAGAAAAACGAGGGGGAATTAGGGTTTAGGGTTAAAAAAATTTTTGGGCCTTTTTCAAGGAAAAAAGGCTATCAAGAGGGACAGGGGAAGGGGAAACTCAAGAAAAGGGCCCCCAAAATCTTAAAAAGGTAAAAAGGGGGGGGAGGGTCAAGAAGCTTGAGAAAGGAAGTAAAGGGGGAAAAAACAAAAAAAAAAGGGGATGAGGGGTTTTTGGAACCAAAAAAAAAGGGAAAAAGGGCCGACCCCAAGCATGTTTCCCCCCCGGGGGAAAAACCCCCGGGGGGGTTTTTTTTTGGGGGGGTAAAGGGGTGGACGAAAAAAGTTTTTTTGAAAACAAGGGAAAAACCTGGGTACCCCGGATAGGATTTTTGTTTCTTTGTTTGAATAAATTGAAAAGTAAATTTATTAAGAAAAGAAACAATTAACCAAAATTATCCTTTTGAAAAAAGAAAAAAAAATTGAAGGGGGAAAAAAAAGTTTTTTTAAAAAGTTCGGGGGCAAAAATATAGGCCCAAAAACAAAGCCCCATCCCTCACCCGGGCGTTTTTTTTCCCAGAGACGGACCAAAAAGGTTGCATAAAGGGATGAAACCCAAAAATTTAAAAGCTTAAGATTTAACTCCAACCCCCCCCCGAAAACTTGAATTTTTTTTAGTTTAGGATGAATTTTTTCAAATCAAAATAAAAAAAAAATTTTTTAAATTTTTTTTTGCCAAAACAAAAAACAAAAATTTTTTAAAGGGGAAAGCTTTTTTGGTTTTAAAGGGGTTAAAAGCTGAAAAAGGGGAACCCCAAAGTTAAGGTATATAGGGGGAAAGGGGAAAAGGGAGAGTTTTGGGACTATAAAAAGGAAAAAAAAACGATCCCGAAATTTGCAAGGTAAAACAGGGGAAGATAAAAAAATCCCAGCTTTGGGAAATTTTTCTTGTGCGATAAGGGGTTTAAAAGAGGAGTTTTACTGAGCCGGGCAAACCAAAACTTTTTGGAGGTTGGGGCAAGGAAAATTGATTATTTGTCAAAGATTATTTTCAAGTTATGTTTGATTTTTAAAAAAAAAGGGCTTTGGTAAGGGGGGAAATGGGATTTTAGAAAAAAAAAAAAAAGGAGGAAGGGGGAGCCAAAGGGGAAATTAGGAGATTTAAAAGGGGGGGCGGTTTTAAAAGGGAAACGTATTCAGGGGAAAGCCGGGGAGGGGGGGTGAATGGCAAAAGGGGCAAAAAAGGTTAAATAACCAGAGAATGGGCTAGCATTATTAAAACAGTGGTGAGGGAGAATTGCAACTGTGAAGGGCTTAATTTAGGAGAAAAATTAAATTTTTTAAGGGAATGGGCAAGGGATGGGAAAAAAATCAGGTCTTTTTGGTTTCAAAAGGGAAAACAGTTGATGAGGAAAGGGGCTTTTTGTTATTATTAAATTTGTGGAGGCCCGTAATTGTAGGTTAAAGGGGATTTTTGGGGGGACGGGTGGAAAGGGGGTTTGTTTTGAGTTTTGGAAATATTTAAAATTTTTAAATTTTGGGATTATGGGGTGGGGTGTTTAAATTAAATTAAAAAAGCCCCGAAATTTTCCTCCCCGTTTTTTTAAGGGGGAAAATTTTTAAAATTTAGTAAAAATTTGAGGGTCGTTGAAAAAACATTTGGAAAATTTTGTTACGTTAGTGGAATAGTTGGTTATCCAGCTTTCTTTTAATTAAAGTTTAATTTTTTGCCTCTGGTTGAAAGGGAGTCAATTGTTAGGAAGTATTCCTACCCCTGTTCCAAAACCCCAAAATTTAAGATGTTGCCCCCGGGCCCTCATGGAAAATTTGTTCATAAAATCAAAACCCCCCTACGATTTTTTTTATGGGGGGGAATTTTAAACGGGGGGTTTCCAAAAGACTAAAAAAAAACCTAGTTTTTAAAAAGGGGGTTTAAAAAACCAAAAAAACCAGAAAAACCTTTATCTTCTTTGAAAGGGTCTGGAGTTTAAGATTAGAAAAAAATATTTTAAAGGGAAAAAGGGTTTAGCCCTCTTCCTCTTTCCCCTAGGAATAGCGGTAAATGCCTAGAGCAAAAAAGATGGAAATTTTTTAGACTTTAAAAGTTGCAGTGTGAAAGGGGATAGGAAAAAGGGTTTAAAAGGGTAACGGGTGGTGTGGGTCTATTTTCCCTCAAAACCGGGGTGTTTTTAACGGTAAAATGGGCGTGGTGAAAACTTGTTACGGCGTATGTCCCCCCTTTTTTTCCTAATTTTTACCCCAAAAAAAGGGTGTCGAAACCCTGTTCTTTGCGTGGGTTGAAAGGTTTCTTGGGGGTCGGGGAATTTAAACCTTTTTTTGTGGGG
>NW_026469026.1:0-12364 GCF_026875155.1 Cherax quadricarinatus | reverse complement strand
TTTAAAGGCAGCTTATGTCAACAAGTTGTAATGACGTCCTTCAAGTTGTTATATTAAACAACCACTTGTTATTATAATACCACGTAACAATTTATGTATTTTGAACTTGTATAGGAAATCGCTTTATTTCCTCTCATGTTATTACTCGAAGTTTTGTCAAAGATTCAACAACCATCCTCGTTATGTTGAGTAGGTTGATATAATTTGTGTGTAACATGTTGATTTGTGCTCTGCATCCAGGATCATCATTAACTTCCCCCATTAGTGAGCCTAGCCCTGTTATGCTCTGCATCCAGGATCATCATTAACTTCCCCCATTAGTGAGCCTAGTCTGTTATGCTCTGCATCCAGGATCATCATTAACTCCCCCCATTAGTGAGCCTAGTCTGTTATGCTCTGCATCCAGGATCATCATTAAGTTCCCCCATTAGTGAGCCTAGTCTGTTATGCTCTGCATCCCGGGATCATCATTAACTTCCCCCATTAGTGAGCCTATCTGTTATGCTCTGCATCCGGGAAACATCATTAATTTCCCCCATTAGTGAGCCTAGTCAGTTATGCTCTGCATCCAGGATCACATTAACTTCCCCCATTATTAGCCTAGTCTGTTATGCTCTGCATCCAGGATCATCATTAACTTCCCCCATTGGGTGAGCCTAGTCGTTATGCTCTGCATCCAGATCACATTAACCCCCCATTAGTGAGCCTAGTCTGTTATGCTCTGCATCCAGGATCATCATTAACTCCCCCATTAGTGAGCCTAGTCTGTTGTGTTCTGCATCCAGGATCATCATTAACTTCCCCCATCAGTGAGCCTAGTCTATTATGCTCTGCATCCAGGATAATCATTAACTTCCCCCATTAGTGAGCCTAGTCTGTTATGCTCTGCATCCAGGATCATCATTAACTTCCCCCATTAGTGAGCCTAGTCTGTTATGCTCTGCATCCAGGATCATCATTAACTTCCCCATTAGTGAGCCTAGTCTGTTATGCCTCTGCATCCGGGATCATCTTAACTTCCCCCTTAGTGAGCCTAGCTGTAATGCTCTGCATCCAGGATCATCATTAACTTCCCCCATTAGTGAGATAGTCTGTTATGCTCTGCTCCGGGATCATCATTAACTTCCCCCAATTAGTGACCTAGTCTGTTATGCTCTGAAATCCAGGATCATCATTAATTTCCCCCCAAATTAGTGAGCCTAGTCGTTATGCCCCTGCATCCAGGATCATCATTAACTTCCCCCAATAGTGAGCTAGTCTGTTATGCTCTGCATCCAGGATCATCATTAACTTCCCCATTAGTGAGCCTAGTCTGTTATGCTCTGCATCCAGGATCATCATTAACTTCCCCCTTTAGTGAGAATATCTGTTATGCTCGCATCCAGGATCATCATTAACTTCCCCCATTAGTGAGCCTAGCCCTGTTATGCTCTGCATCCAGGATCATCATTAATTTCCCCCCCATTAGTAAAGCCTATTTCTGTTATGCTCTGCATCCAGGATCATCATTAACTCCCCCATTAGTTAGCCTAGCCCTGTTATGCTCTGCATCCAGGATCATCATTAACCCCCCCATGTTAGATATCTGTTATCTCTGAATCCGGTTTCTCATTAACTCCCCATTAGTTAGCCTAGTTGTTATGCCGCTTTCCGGATCATCTTTTAACTTCCCCTTAGTGAGCTAGTCTTATGCTCTGCACCAGGATCATCATTTAACTTCCCCCATTAGTAAAGCCTAGTCTGTTATGCTCTGTATCAGGATCATATTAACTTCCCCCATTAGTGAGCCTAGTCTGTTATGCTCTGCATCCCAGGATCATCATTAACTCCCCCATTAGTGAGCCTAGTCTGTTATGCTCTGCATCCAGGATCATCATTAACTTCCCCCATTAGTGAGCCTAGTCTGTTATGCTCTGCATCCAGGATCATCATTAACTCCCCCATTAGTGAGCCTAGTCTGTTGTGTTCTGCATCCAGGATCATCATTAACTTCCCCCATCAGTGAGCCTAGTCTATTATGCTCTGCATCCAGGATAATCATTAACTTCCCCCATTAGTGAGCCTAGTCTGTTATGCTCTGCATCCAGGATCATCATTAACTTCCCCCATTAGTGAGCCTAGTCTGTTATGCTCTGCATCCAGGATCATCATTAATTTCCCCCCCATTAGTGAGCCTAGCCCTGTTATGCTCTGCATCCAGGATCATCTTTAATTTCCCCCCATTAGTGAGCCTAGTCTTTTTATGCTCTGCATCCAGGATCACATTAACTCCCCCATTTAGTGAGCCTAGTCTGTTATTTTCTGCATCCAGGATCTCATTAACTCCCCCCATTAGTTAGCCTAGTCTTTTTATGCTCTGCTTTCCAGGATAATCATTAACTTCCCCCATTAGTGACCTAGTCTGTTATGCCCCTGCATCCAGGATCATCATTAACTTCCCCCATTAGTGAGCCTAGTCTGTTATGCTCTGCATCCAGGATCATCATTAACTTCCCCAATTAGTGAGCCTAGTCTGTTATGCTCTGCATCCAGGATCATCATTAACTTCCCCCATTAGTGAGCCTAGTCTGTTATGCTCTGCATCCTAGATCATTAACTCCCCCCATTAGTGAGCCTAGTCTGTTATGCTCTGCATCCAGGATCATCATTAACTCCCCCCATTAGTGAGCCTAGTCTGTTATGCTCTGCATCCAGGGCCATTATCACTAACTTCCCCTATTAGTGAGCCTAGTCTGTTATGCTCTGCATCCTGGATCATCATTAACTCCCCCCATTAGTGAGCCTAGTCTGTTATGCTCTGCATCCAGGGCCATTATCACTAACTTCCCCCATTAGTGAGCCTAGTCTGTTATGCTCTGCATCCAGGACCATTATCACTAACTTTCCCCACTAGTGAGTCTAGCCCTGTTTATGCTCTGCATCCAGGACCATTATCACTACTTCCCCCATTAGTGAGCCTAGTCTGTTATGCTCTGCATCCAGGACCATTATCACTAACTTCCCCGTTAGTGAGCCTAGTCTGTTATGCTCTGCATCCGGGTTCATTACATTTTAACTTCCCCCACTAGAGAGCCTAGTCTGTTATGCTCTGCATTCAGGACCATTATCACTAACTTCCCCACTAGTGAGCCTAGTCTGTTACGCTCTGCATCCAGGACCATTATCACTAACTTCCCCCACTAGTGAGCCTAGTCTGTTATGCTCTTCATCCAGGACCATTATAAACTAACTTCCCCCCACTAGTGAGCCTAGTCTGTGATACTCTTCATCCAGGATCATTATCACTAACTCCCCCCACTAGTGAGCCTAGTCTGTGATGCTCTTCATCTACGATCATTAGCACTAAATCCCCCACTAGTGAGCCTAATCTGCACACCACTCATATTAAAGTTCTAACTTATGAGGATTTGATCGAAGATGAGTTTGTTGACCAGTCTCTGGAGAGACTAAGAGATATAGTGATAATTAAGACAGAAAGAAAGGATCTGGACATCTGTTACTATAATAACAGTGGTGTACTTATGGAGAAAAGTTCCTTTTAGTTAACAGCTGACAGTGTGTCCACCACAGAAGCATTTAGTAAGCAAGTTATTGATTTTGCTCACAATAGTCTTTTATGAGGATATTTCGTGTAAGGAAAACACTTATTAAGGTCTCGAAACACTTGACATGGCCTAAAATGAAGGAAACTCTGACTATGTGGGTCGTTAACACTTGTGTCAGTTGATGTGACTGCCAGCCCACATACCTCCACTTGCTTCTCCCATTCCTGTCACCGCTGATCCCGAACTTTTTTATCGCCTCATAATAGATTGTGTTAGTTCTTTACCTAGAACCAAACCAGGTAACCAATACTTGTTTACTATTATGGATGCAGCGACAGCAATTCTCATGAAAAAAAAAATCACCCGCTGTTGAAAGCATTAATGAGATTTTTTCACGCAAGTTGGATTTTCATGAAAGATTCAGTCGGATCAGGGATCCAATTTTATTTCTATGATCTTTCGCGAGTAATTATACCACCTGTTATACTAGTTATCACTGTTATACTAATTATACCACCTGTTACACTAGTTATCACTCACAATCCCTACCAGTTATCACTGACAAACATCAGCAGCTGGTGTATTTCTCGCATACAACACGAGAAATACCCAAGCCGAGAATGAGAGCAAATCGACTTACTTAATCGCTCCAAGACGGGGTGATGATTGAGCGGCACAGTGAGTGAGCTCCTGGTTAATAATGGTCCTGAGCGCTCCCGGACGGGGTGATGGCTGAGCGCAACTGAGAGTGAGCACCTGGTTAATAATGGTCCTGAGCGCTCCCGGACGGGGTGATGGCTGAGCGCAACTGAGAGTGAGCACCTGGTTAATAATGGTCCTGAGCGCTCCCGGAGGGGGGATGGCTGAGCGCAACTGAGAGTGAGCTCCTGGTTAATAATGGTCCTGAGCGCTCCCGGACGGGGTGATGGCTGAGCGCAACTGAGAGTGAGCTCCTGGTTAATAATGGTCCTGAGCGCTCCCGGACGGGGTGATGGCTGAGCGCAACTGAGAGTGAGCACCTGGTTTATAATGACCCTGAACAGTCTCTGCCTCCCACCTCTAATAATTTATTTTCTTCTGCTTTCAAATTTCCCACATATAGCACCTTCCCCTTCTGCAAACTACGGTGAGCGTCAACTGTAGTAGAACCGTTGACTGTATTTGTGTATACTTGAATAAACTTACTTAGCAGGAGGGCTTATGACTTGCTTGATGTTGTCCTGAGCTAATACACAAAGGCTACAGGGATTGATCATGGCACGGATGAAAGATTAGGCACCTTTCTTACACCTACTGTCCCCTCCTCACCTAGCTCTAAGTAGGTGCCTGGGTCTTTGTCCACTCTTCCGGGCCGAATCCAGAGGTACAAGATAAAACTACCTAAAATGCACTACATAACCATGGGCTTTTTATCCAGTATATCAGTGATATCCTCTACGGTCAGTAATAGTTGCATCATATACTACAAAAACTAAAAATTTTATTAAGTATAGGGCAAGTCTCTTAACTGTTGCCAGGGGCTTATCTAACAGTAAATAGATATCAAAAACCCTAATAAATTTTCGTAGGTTGCATTATGGGGAGAACAAGAGAACTTAAAATCAACCACGATACTTGGTTTTTTTATATTTATTTAAAAATCAAGCATTACATACATAAGTTACACATACATTGTTACTTATTTAATCACGTATTAGAAATGCATTTAACCTCTCCATTACACATATCTCCTTTTGCATTTAAAATATGTATAAACAAAAATAATGAGTGACACTGTTCCCTCTACTTTGATCAATTTTCCCAAAACTAACATAAAAAACACGTAATATCTTTCACATACTGTGGTACTCATATCCCACACACACACCTTCACATATGTAATATTTGCTCCCCCCCCCCTCCCCCACCTAGTTTACACATCATATTAACATTGGACGTTAGCGGAGTATCAAGTGAGGTACGAAGAGCAATAATGTACGTGGTGGCTGATTTCCTCTATATCTCGTGGGGTATGTGGGAAACCGGGGGATCAGTTAGGGTCAGGGCAATTGCGGCAGGTATCTACAGAACGTATTATAGAAATAAACTCATATATAGTAGGAGGTGGGATAACAGTTTTCCTACAAGTTATCGGAGTCTTACGGTTCAAAGGTTGCTGCAACCGGGAGTGGGGTAAGGCAACGAGGGGCTGGACTCCCCCCGTGGTAACACCAAATGGTATGTTCGGGACTTCAGGGTGGAGGGTGGGATTTGGTGAGTTGCGTGTATGTATTATAGTTGATTATGTGCACTGAGTAAGTATGAATGTGGCGTTGTGTGTATGTATTATAGTTGATTATGTGCGCTGAGTAAGTATGAATGTGGCGTTGTGTGTATGTATTATAGTTGATTATGTGCGCTGAGTAAGTAAGAATGTGGCGTTGTGTGTAAGTATTTTAGTTGATTATTTTGGGGCTAAGTATGAATGTGGCGTGTGTGTATGTATTATAGTTGATTATGTGCGCCGAGTAAGTAAAATGTGGCGTTGTGTGTATGTATTTAATTGATTATGTGCGCAGAGTAAGTATGAATGTGGCGTTGTGGGATGTATTATAGTTTTATTATGTGCGCTGAGTAAGTAAAGAATGTGGCGTTGTGTGTATGTATTTTTAGTTTGATTATGTGCGCTGAGTAAGTATGAATGTGGCGTTGTGTGTATGTATTATAGTTGATTATTTCGCTGAGTAAGTAATGAATGTGGCGTTGTGTGTATGTATTATAGTTGTTATGTGCGCTGAGTAAGTATGAATGTGGCGTTTGTGATTTTGTATTATAGTTGATTATGTGCGCTGAGTAATATGAATGTTGGCGTTGTGTGTATGTATTATAGTTGATTATGTGCGCTGAGTAAGTATGATGTGGGGTTGTGTGTATGTATTATAGTTGATTATGTGCGCTGAGTAAGTATGAATGTGGCGTTGTGTGGAAGTGAGATCTTGGATTAATCTAAATTAGTCATTGCACCTCGATAATACAGATAAAATGTAATATTTCGGAATATGTTTCAACATTTTGCAAGTGACTATACATATGCAAGAAGTTCTCTAGTCCAGTGAGTGACAACAGGTTAATGGTGTCCTTTTCAAAGCTAATGAACTGACCAAGCCAATAAAAATATCTGGATTTATTGAAGTGTTTCAAGTATGGCTGATGGCAACTTTATAAATTACTACTAAATGAATTTGTTGGGTCTTTCTCGGGATTCCCATTGGATAATTGTTTAGCTATTACCTGGAGTTTACCTGGAGAGAGTTCCGGGGGTCAACGCCCCCGCGGCCCGGTCTGTGACCAGGACTCCTGGTGGGTCAGAGCCTGATCAACCAGGCTGTTACTGCTGGATGCACGCAAACCAACGTACGAGCCACAGCCCGGCTGGTCAGGAACCGACTTTAGGTGCATGTCCAGTGCCAGCTTGAAGACTGCCAGGGGTCTGTTGGTAATCCCCCTTATGTATGCTGGGAGGCAGTTGAACAGTCTCGGGCCCCTGACACTTATTGTATGGTCTCTTAACGTGCTAGTGATACCCCTGCTTTTCATTGGGGGGATGGTGCATCGTCTGCCAAGTCTTTTGCTTTCGTAGTGAGTGATTTTCGTGTGCAAGTTCAGTACTAGTCCCACTAGGATTTTCCAGGTGTATATAATCATGTATCTCTCCCGCCTGTATTCCAGGGAATACAGGTTTAGGAACCTCAAGCACTCCCAGTAATTGAGGTGTTTTATCTCCGTTATGCGCGCCATGAAGGTTCTCTGTACATTTTCTAGATCAGCAATTTCACCTGCCTTGAAAGGTGCTGTTAGTATGCAGCAATATTCCAGCCTAGATAGAACAAGTGACCTGAAGAGTGTCATCATGAGCTTGGCCTCCCTAGTTTTGAAGGTTCTCATTATCCATCCTGTCATTTTTCTAGCAGATGCGATTGATACATTGTTATGGTCCTTGAAGGTGAGATCCTCCGACATGATCACTCCCAGGTCTTTGACGTTGGTGTTTCGCTCTATTTTGTGCCCAGAATTTGTTTTTTACTCTTATGAAGATTTAATTTCCTCGTGTTTACCATATCTGAGTAATTGAAATTTCTCATCGTTGAACTTCATATTGTTTTCTGCAGCCCCACTGAACATTTGGTTGATGTCCGCCTGGAGCCTGCGTGTCTGCAATGGAAGACACTGTCATGCAGATTCGGGTGTCTCTGCAAAGGAAGACACAGTGCTGTGGCTGACATCCTTGTTCTATGTCAGATATGAGGATGAGGAACAACAAGGGGAGCGAGTAACTGTGCCTTGTGGAACAGAGCTTTTCACCGTAGCTGCCCTCAGACTTTACTCTGTTGACTACTACTCTCTGTGTTCTGTTAGTGAGGAAATTATAGATCCATCGACCGACTTTTCCTGTTATTCCTTTAGCACGCATTTTGAGCGCTATTACGCCATGGTCACACTTGTCGAAGGCTTTTGCAAAGTCTGTATATATTACATCTGCATTCTTTTGTCTTCTAGTGCATCTAGGACCTTGTCGTAGTGACCCAAAATAGTGAGACAGACAGGAGCGACCTGTTTTTAAACCCATGTTGCCCTGGGTTGTGTAACTGATGGGTTTCTAGAAAGGGTGGTGATCTTTTCTTCTTAGGACCCTTCAAAGATTTTTATGATATGGGATGTTAGTGCTATTGGTCTGTATTTCTTTGCTGTTACTTTACTGCCCCCTTTGTGGAGTGGGGCTTGTCTGTTGTTTTTAGTAACTGTGGGACGACCCCCGTGTCTATGCTCCCTCTCCATAGAATGGTAAAGGCTCGTGATAGGGGCTTCTTGCCCGTTCTTGATGAACACGGAGTTCCATGAGGGTCTGGCCCTGGGGCAGAGTGCATGGGCATGTCATTTATCGCCTGTTCGAAGTCATTTGGCGTCAGGATAACATCGGATAGGCTTTGTTAACCAAATTCTCTGGCTCTCCCATAAAAAAATTCATTTTGATCTTCGACTCTCAGTCTGGTTAGCGGCTTGCTAAAAAACTGAGTCATATTGGGACTTGAGTAGCTCACTCATTTCCTTGCTGTCATCTGTGTAGGACCCATCTTTTTAAGTAGGGGCCCAATACTGGACTTTGCTCTCGACTTTGATTTGGCATAGGAGAAGAAATACTTGGGTTTCTTTCGATTTCATTTATGGCTTTTAGTTCTTCCGCGATTCCTGACTCCTATAAGATTCCATTAGCTTAAGTTCGATGCTTGCTATTTCTCTGGCCCGTGTCTTCCTACGCATTTCAGATATATTGACCTCTTTTGCCGCTCTGTTAATCTTTTCCGTCGCCTGTAAAGGGATTGCCTGTCTCTTTCTATTTTACATTTTTCTCCTCCTTTTTTTTAGAGGAATAAGCCTTTACACATCGGGGCCCACCAAGTTAATTTTTTTCTAGGCAAAAGTTGGGGTCTGTTTGCTTAAAATTTCTTCCCGCTTATATCGGTTAGGACTTTTTATTTGGGTCCCACTTTATGTTTTTGTTATTGAAGTTGAATTTGTGAATGCTCCCTCGTGACTGTCTCATATGTCGGTCTGGGCCCCGCGCATACTTTCTAAACCCTCAATTTTTTTGTGATCTGAGTATATTGTTTTTGAAATGGGACATTTCTTATCAGTCACATTGTTATAAAGATGGGGTCGTGATTCTCCATCTAGTAGGCCTATTATTTGCGGGTTTAAAATGTTTTGTGCGAGTTTAAAAGCTCGGTGAGTGTGAGTTTTCATCAGAGCTGCCTCTGGTGTTTTTTACGCAACAATATTATTTGCTATTTCCTCCATTTTGGGTGTTTTAGTTGAAACCCCCCGGGACAAGATTTTGGGGCAGGAGCTGGAAGTTTTCCCCAGACGTGGTCAATTTTTAACAGCTGTTCCTGGAATTGCTGGGATGTTCTCCGGTGGCTTGTAGAAAACCAAAATTGACTAGGTTTTGGTTCTCGACCTTTACTGCAAAAGCTTCCCCCAAATCATTTGGGCTTTAAAGCAGTTTGTGCAAACAAGTGACCTGAATGTACAAACCCGGGCCTATGGCCCGGGAAAACTGGCGAGTTTCCAAAAGGAAAAAGCTTTTCCCGAACAAAAACTTTTGTCCGTCTTGCTAACTGTAATGCCAGAAAGTAGAGAGAAAAAAATCTCGGTGGCAATCGCATGACATCAAACACCCTAAGCCCCCAAACTTCTCTAACTACAAGCACGCAACTCATTAACTCCCGTTCAACCATCAACACAGTGTTGAGTGTAAAGTGAAGCACAGTGTTGAGGTAAAGTGAAGCACAGTGTGAGGGGAAAGTGAAGCACAGTGTTGAGTGTAAAGTGAAGCACATGTTGATGTAAGTGAAGCCCAGTGTGAGTGTAAAGTGAAAATGTTTGGTTAAAGTGAAGCACTGTTGGGTAAAGGAGCACATTTTTGGTGTAAAGTGAAGCACAGTTTTTGAGTTAAAGTAAGCACAGTGTTGAGTGAAAAGGGAAGACATGTTTGGTGAAAAGTGAACACAGTTTTGGCGGTGAAGTCTTCTTTACCGCGCAGTAGAATTACTCAGGGGCCCCCGGGAACCCTTTAAAGCTTCCCCAACACCCCCCTCCCGCCCTTCCAATCACCCCCCCAATGACCCCCCTAACCCCCCTGCAGTGGGGTATTTCCAAAACTACGTCTTATGCCCTTTATATCTTGTAACTTATTTTTCCTCTTTTCTTAAAATATGTGTTACCAATAACCCAAACCCCACCCCCCTTCAAAACTTTTTCCCTACTTTAGCATTTAGGTCCTCTACCAAAATTTACTCTCACTTGGCTCAAAAGTTCCTCAATGGCTTAACATCTCCTAAAATTTCCTTTTTTTTCTCTCTCTCTCCTCTCCTCTACTTTTTTTTTTTCCCAGGTCATACACACTTTGTTTTAACCCATTTTTTCTCCCTTATTTTAACCACCAGTATCCCCGAATTTATACATTTATATTTCCCCCTTCCCCCCTCCTAACTGATCATTTAAAATTATTGCTACCCCCTTTCCTTTTCTAACCTCCAAATACTCCTGACTTAAAACCCGTTTATAGTTGCATAAGTGTATCAATCTTTAACTATCGGTTTTTAAAATATTTGACCATCTCCAGTACGCAACATAATGAGAAAAATTTATACAAGGAATTTTTCTACACTTTTCCAACATTTGGGAAGAACACTTACCTAGTGGATGGTTCCCCAAAAGGGTTCCACCTCCTCCTGCTTCGATTCACCTCTCTCATTATAAAAGTCAATCCCGGCCAAAGTTTTACTTTCTAAAGGTGATGGACTGAACACATCGATTCCAGGCGGGATGATTTCCTTTAAAATCCTCTCCTTATCCCTCTCTCATTTGTTTTGGCTGAAGAAACCACTCTGTGGCAAACGTTTTAATAGGTTTCCCAAAAGTTGCATAATGTCCATCTTTTATTTACTGCTCGGTAAAAAAAGAGAGGTGTAAGATTCCCCTTAGGAGAACCCCCCCAAGGGCTTAAACTTGGGTTCTTTTTGTTGTGACCCAAAATCTCTTACAAATGTGTTACGGGCACTTCTAACGCCCCCTTTTATGATTTTTTTCATTCTAACTATATTTTTTCCTTTTTTCTAAATTTTTAATTATTTTTGTTGTTGTTGTTTTTGTTTAAAATAATGTTAAGATTTAATCTTTATTATGGAGACGTGTCGCCACCAGTGGCTTTACAGTACAATACATACGTAAAAAATATGGATAAAGTTCTTAGCCGTAAAGATTCATGCAGGATGAAAGTTTTTAGCCCGTAAATGATTCATGCAGGGATAAAGTTCTTTTCCTGTAAATGATTCATGCAGGAAAAAATTCTTAGCCTGTAAATGATTCATGCAGGATGAAATTCTTACCTTAAATGAGTTCATGCAGGGTAAAAAAAATTTTTGCCCGTAAATGAGTTCAGAGGTAAAAGTTTTAGTTAAAATGAGTTATCAGGATAAAAGTTCTTAGCCTGTAAATGAGTTCATGCAGGATGAAAGTTCTTAGCCTGTAAATGAGTTCATGCAGGATGAAAGTTCTTAGCCAGTAAATGAGTTTATGCAGATAAAAATTCTTACCTGGGAAATGAGTTTATGCAGGATAAAATTTTTACCTGTAAATGATTCAAGCAGGGTGAAAGTTCTTAGCCTTTAAAAGAGTTCAGCAGGATAAAAGTTCTTAGCCTGTAAATGAGTTCATGCAGGATAAAAGTTCTTAGCCTGTAAATGAGTTCATGCAGGATGAAAGTTCTTAGCCTGTAAATGAGTTCATGCAGGATGAAAGTTCTTAGCCTGTAAATGAGTTCATGCAGGTAAAAGTTTTTTAGCCCGTAAATGAGTTATGCAGGATAAAAGTTCTTAGCCTGTAAAATGAGTTTTATCGGGTAAAAGTTTTAGCCTGTAAATGAGTTCTGCAGGATAAAAGTTCTTGCCTGTAAATGATTCAGCAGGATGAAAATTTAGCCTGTAAAAGAGTTATGCAGGATAAAGTTCTTAGCTTAAATGATTCTGCAGGATAAAGTTCTTTCCCGTAAATGATTTATGCAGGATAAAAGTTTTAGCCTGTAAATGATTCATGCAGGATAAAATCTTAGCCTGTAAATGAGTTTATAGGATAAAAGTTCTTTGCCTTAAATTTTGTTCAGCAGGATGAAAATTCTTAGCCGTAATGATTTATGCAGGAGAAAAATTCTTAGCCTGTAAAAGTTCAGCAGGGTGAAAGTTTTAGCCTGTAAAGAGTTCATGAGGGGAAAGTTCTTAGCC
>NW_026469025.1:0-12673 GCF_026875155.1 Cherax quadricarinatus | reverse complement strand
CCTGATCAAATACTGATTTATTTCTGTTCAGCATAAAGATTTCTTCACGTGTTTCATAGTGAGTAAACGAACGTGATTAATAAAACTGGAATATAATATACACAACCTGGCATCAATAGATTGTTTTCCTTGAGGAAAAAAACATTAGCACTAAAAGTTTCAAGCCAACCAGATCATGATTTCAGTTATTGTACAGAAAATCCATCAAATTTGTGTCACATGGCCCTTAGCAAAGCATGTTTCCAGCCATGTTTCACACGATGCATCAGCCACTGAAGACTGATGCTGTTCACAACTGTTATACTGTAATCAGAAGAAATATATAAACCAGAAGGGGTCATATTTCGCCTGTAAAATGAGAGCATTAGATCAGTTATTGGATGCAATCATGTTTAAAAACAATATTGGTTATTGTGGTTTATAAGTTGCAAAAGATGGGGGATCGAGGAGTCTTTCTCCTGTAATACAGGGAAACAAAATATAGGACTACAAAGCGTCACCATATGAGTTATAAATAGTTCATAATTCTTGGTCACAAGTCGTTATATAAGTTTTGGAAATTTTTAAGCTGGATCCAGTACGACAGGCATGAAAAAATAAACGAAAAAGTTGTGATAAAGCAAATGTTGTTCATAATTTTTCCCAAAAATTTGAAAGTGTTCGTTGATTAGAATAAAAACGTCGTAAATCAATGGATTTATATTTTTGTCATTGTTTGCTTTTCACATTCCTGTGTTTATACTATGAAATAACATAATAAAAAAAAATGACTCAATTTGATAAAATACAAAAATCTTATTAAGATTGATCAATAATTGTGTTTGTAAGTTGATCAGATGAGACATTAAATAGTTATTTGGGAAATCTATTTAACTTAATAAACTGGCAAATTGATACTACATAAGATTCAAACGTTAAAGACAAACTTTGTTCTAAAAAGTTCATCAATAGTAAAAGTTAACCATCAAAAAACTTTCATTAAAATTTGAAATTTACACTAATCAGCCTAAATAAATGTTGTTATTATTTTCATTATAGAAAGTATCGTTACTTACTATTTTGAAGGCAATCGAAAGAGCATTCATTTGTTACTGAATAAAAAGTGAAATACCACTATTTATTTAATAAAACTGGATAAATTCGGGATTAATGTCAACCAAAACTAAACATTGGTAAAGATTTTAAGCCGATCTGAGGAGTTCATTCCATAGTTTTGTCCGGACACCTAAAGATTCAAATTTTTATGATTCATTTGTTTGCTGGAAAACGGAACAAAATAAGCATTTTTCTTTTGGGGGGACCTAATATGCATTATGCCAAATAATAAGGAACATAAATGAGAAAGAAGGGAACACTGCAGCAGGGCCCTACTGGCCCATGCGAGGGCTGGTCCAGTTCACTTACAGGGTTATAGTAGTCAGGTTCGGTCCCATTTACTAAAGAAGGAGCACGACAATTGACCTAGTAGGCACAAAGCTGGTCAGGTCCAACTCACACCCACGCACAAAAATATATATTTATCTAACACTATTTAAAACTACACACCGTCTTAGCTTCTATGACGGTGCTCGGGAGTTTGTTTCCACTCATCCACAAAATATATTACACAACCAGCGATTTACCTTTAGCCTTCTGAATCTGAATTTTTCCAACTTAAATACATTGCTGAGAGGTCCTGTCTTTGCTAAATATTTTTTGCAAGCTATTTACATCCCTTTTATTAATTCCTGTTTTCCATTTACCCCCTCAATCATAGCTTCCCAATTCATGTCTTTCTAGAGCTTTGCAAATTCAGGGCCCTTAGTCTTCCTCTCAGGGAAGATTTCTGGATACATTGGATCAAACTTGTCATCTCCTGTGTACGTTTCACAGCAGCACAGTTATATCCATTATGTAATACGGTGACTGAACTGTGCAGCATAGTTAAATGGAGGCCTAACCCAACACACTAACAGGATTATATTTATTAAGGGTGTGATGACGAACCAAAACATGAAGTGGGGGGAAATTTTATTATTTATGCTTCTTCGTATGAAGCAAGGATTATTGTTAGTTTTATTGCGAAACACCTTATGCACTGTTTGTCTTGCTTTCAGATTACTACTGACGAGATGAACTGCTAAATCTTTTTCGCATTCAGTAGATATTAAAATCTACTTTATTTAATTTATATGTGGCATGGTTTTTGTCCTGACCAACATTTAGAACTTTGTAACATTTGTCTATATTATAATGCACCTGCATCTTCTCCGCCCCACTGCATCAGTCTATTAAAATCATCCTGATATGGAACTCTATCGGAAGCCTTTTACTGAAGTCATATACCAAATATAATATTCAATACCATGATCTACCTTCTCAAACACCTTAGTGAAAAAAGTTAGTAAATTCGTAAGACAGGAACGCCCCTTTGTAAAACCGGGTTGAGATTCATTAATCAATTTATACCTTTCAAGATGGCTACGAATTGCCTCTTCACTTATTGATTCCATAAATTTTCCTACTATGGAGGTAAGGCTTATTAGTTTATAGTTCGAAGCTAAGGATCTGTCACCTGTCTTGTAAACAGGTATTACATTAGCCATTTTCCATTTACATTCCTTTAAAACCCTAGCAAACAGTTTTTCAGGGCCTAGGGATTTGTTGGGTTTTAATTTCTCTGATGAAAGTTAAGACACATGTGCAACATCTGGGTATTTATTGTAGACGTCTCGCCATCCAGTGACTATCAATACAGATTCTAGGACATAACGTGAAGACAGAAGGTGTGAGCAGCCACCGTAGTTGTAGAGATTCTGGAGTACAGGTAAGGAGGCTGGCGCTTAAATAGGCGTCAGTAAATAGGGACGGGGAGCAGACGAGGGCCCATAGTTACTTGTAGGCGGGGTTCCCTAGTGGAAATAGGTCATTTCCCAAAGGTTCTCCTCACACCAACTCCAAGGCTGAGGGACTGATTACCTCAGCTTTTGTATATAGTTCTACTGTCTTCATGTTAAGTCCAAGAATCTGTATTGATAAAGCCCATGGATGGTGAAACGTCTATAATAAAGATACCAGATGTTGTACATGTGTCTTAACTTTCATCTTGTCTGTATTATATACCTTTATAGCACAACTTGTCGACCACTACAATATCATTTAATTTCTCTATTTGTCTGAGGACCATGTCATTAGTTACCTCAATCGTGCATAGTTCATTTTCGTCCTGTTCGACATAATTTATTGTTTCTGGAAATTCGCTAGTATCTTCCTGAGTAAAAATTGAGGGGAAAGTAGGTACTAAAAAAGTTCACACACATCCTTATACTGTCAATGACTGACCTGAGTTAACTTCTGTATACCTGAAAGAAAACCTTTTGGGTTAGTCTTCGAATCCCTCTTGACTTTAACCTTATAATCCCTTTTTGCTTTTCTTATTCCTTTTTTTTTCTCTCTTTAATTGAATATATTGATTTCTTAACTGCTCTTCCCCTCTTTTGATACACCTATATATGCCTCACTCTTGAAGATGTTTTACTCTATTGTTTATCCATTTAGGATCGTTTTTGTTAGATCAAATTTTTCCCTACTTAGAACAAATAAAACACCTCATATTGGCAACCAACATCACCTACCTGACCCATAATAAGGTCATCCCAATTTAGTCCACCCAGGTAATTTCTCGGTCCCATGAAGTCAGCCAAGTAGAAATTTGGGACAAAGACTTGATTGCAGTTATCTGGGTATTTCCATGACATATTGAAACCAAGTGATTTGTGATTGTTTTCCCCAAGCTCATCATTAACCTCAAGATTATTAACTAGTGATTCTTGGTTGGCAAGAACCAAGTCAAGCACTTTGTTTCCTCTAGTTGGTTTTAAAAAGCAACATTTTCATATCTAGATGCCTTATGAATTTCGTTCCATAGCAGTCTACCGCACTCACTATCAAGATTTGGGGGCCTATAAATCACACCCAAAATTATTTTTCACAATCTTTGAGAAACTGTAGCGAATCAGATTCTGTGTTTAATGTTTCTTATCTTACATCCTGTCTAACACAACAATTTAAATTATCTCTGACATACGTCTGTTATGCAGGGTTCTGCATGACATTGTAATGTATATACAGTGGAGAAGTGTGCCATAATAATAGATGAATGTTATAATTGTAAAGAATAATTTTATAATTCATAATGTGCATTTGGGGGCACTGTAAAGTACTCTAACTGTAATTTTAAAGAAATCCTGCTAGGGATTTATTTTCCAAGGGTGTTTGGGTATGCGGAGTGAGCTTTGGCTGGGAGAGTCACGTGAGGTCAGAATGGTGTGGAGGCTGGCGTCGGAGATCCTGTGTATTTGAGCTAAGTTTTTTTGTCGTGTACTCCTTTTGTTTAGCTAACCCAAGCCATGGGCTCTTCTATGGCTTACCTGTAATGTTCATCGGGCTCTGACATGGCCAGGATGCTGTGGGGAGTGAGGAAATAAGAAATGGGGTTTGTAGTGGAGTAGAGACGGCCTGGCGGTGACTGGGCCTAGTGTTATGGTGGCTGGACCTCTAGCAGCTGTTTCTTGTGTACCCTTTTTTGGGGCGTTTGGGATTAAGGTGTTTCTAGAGTGTGTATATAGTGTTTGTTGAATAATAGATATATTTTCCTAACTGGGATTTTTGCCTAACCCTCTGTTAACCAACCCATTGAAGTAAAAACTTACTGGTTTAGCGCTTTCTGTTTTGACTGGGATAGCCTGGGTGGCCTGTTATGCTTGAGAGGTGGTTAACTTTTCCCTTTGCCCTTAGACCAGGCTCAAGCCCCAGCCATCCCGCATTTCTGCGTAACATGGGGCCTGTAAATGGAGAATTATCAAATTTTTGTGGTAATTCAAGTTTGCAACTGGAAAGTCAATAATCATTCTTTACTGGGTTGGTCAGAGGAAGCATTCACTATAACACTCACACTAAAATAATAATTTATTTTTGTGTGCAACATTGCTAGTTTTTAGGGTGTTATTTTAATTAATACCCTGGGAAAAATTTTATTTTTGTGTGCAACATTGCTAGTTTTTAGGGTGTTATTATTAATTAATACCCTGTGAATAATTTATTTTTGTGTGCAACATTGCTAGTTTTTAGGGTGTTATTATTAATTAATACCCTGTGAATAATTTACCTTTCTGTATAATATTGCTGGTTTAAGGGTGTTATTTTTAAATTTAATACTCTTTAAAAAATTTACCTTTTGTGCCATATTGTTGATTTTTAGGGTGTTATTAATACTTGATATTTTTTTGCATAATTTCCCTTGCGGGTACAATCTTGCTAAATTTTTTAGGGGGGATATACTTACCTAAATTTCTGGAAATAATTTCCCTTTTTGCGGGTGCAGTAGCTCTTATTTTTTTTTTTTTCTGCCAGGATTTTCTTTTTGTGTGCAATCCTGTTTAATTTGAGGGAGTCACATGACAACTCCTTGTGAATATACTACTTCAGTATAGGGTACCTTGCTGTGTGCTTTATTATTTTATATCAGTAAGTTCTGTGGCTGGTAGTAAGATTTGGTGCTATTATTTCTCAAAATGGCTGACACTGGTGAAAATTCTGAGGATGACATGCATTTGGAAGGTGACATTGCATCACATCCCCATGATAGGGACCTGGATAAGGAAGTAGTAATTTTACAAATGAAATTAACCCTAGTTGCAGAAGAAAAGGAACGGTTAAGGATTGAGCGCACAAAGATCCAGGAACAGAGAGCCTTAGAAGAGCTTAGGGCTCAAGAAAAGAGCTAAAGAGAGGCAGCTTGCTTCTCACCCAACACAGACACAAGAGTAGATGTTTTTCATTTGGATAAAGCCATAAAATTTGTGCCCAAATTCCTAGAGAAAGACCCAGACCAGTTTTTTTGTTATTTGAAAGTACGGCCAAATCCCAAGTTTGGCCGGAAAAGGAATGGGCGAATTAGAAAGAACCCAATTAGTTGGTAAAGGGTTCAGGCTTTTATTCTTTGGGAAGGATCTACCTTTTGATTATATAAGCTAAAAGAGGTAGTTTTAACTGGCTTATCAAATGTTTGCCGGAACGGTACAGGCAGAAATTCAGAGGACTAAAGTTTCAGTCAGGGCAGTTTTTGGTGGAATATGGTAAGGAAAGATGTCACTTCTAAATAGGTGGTGTCGCTCAAAGGAGTGGTGCAATTATGAAGGTGTAATTACCTTAATTTGTTAGAGGATCTTTTGAGAAATGTTCCCCCCTGACCTTAAGGCATATCTGAGGAGAAGGATCTTGATGATTTTAAGAGCTTTTAGAGCGGGAGTGACAGATTTTTAGCAAACCCAAAAATTTTTTTGGTAGCAGTTACCACACCCCACATACTATAATGGTAAGTTTTCTCCACCCACAAATAGGAAAAAGAAATTTCAGAAGTTTAACCACCCATTTATCAGCCTAATAACCACAAGAGTTTTTTAATAACCCTAATTTTCCAGTATCCACTCGAGGAGGTTTTAAGTCAGTTGTCACAGGCCCAGGACTACAAGGAACAGGTGGAACGAGCCCAGTTTCCCAAGATCATGGGCCCCAGCCTATGTCAAACGGGCAGGGGCCTTTAAACCAAAATTACTGTACTTATTGTCATAAACGGGGCCATCTGCACCCGTATTGCAAGAAGATGCGTAGAGTCAGGCGCTTGCTGGAGTTTCTAAGGTAGATACACCAGGTACCACATGGTAGCTAATATTGAAGCACCACCTCCGGGTATGTCAGGTACCTCAGCAGGTTTGGACCCTCGGATAAAGGCTTTACAAGCAAGTCCACCGTGGCCTTACACCAAAATGAAGGTAGGGTAAACAGGTGTTCTATCTTTGAGGACACTGGTAGCACATACACTTTGCTTCGTAGGGGCAAAACTGCCAGTGTCGGATGAACATACACTGGGTTGGACGTTTGCTCAAAGAATTACAGGATGCCCTGTCAAGACCCCAGTGCAAGGTTATGGGTTGGAGTCTGCATCCCAGTGTGGTTACTTAGCTGTAGGTATCACAGAGGATATACCTTGTGCGGGGTTGACCTACTCTTAGGCAATAATGTCATGGGTTGTCTTGAAAGTGAGGAACCTCTGGTTTGGAGGACCCAGCCTCACAGAGTTGGAGGAAAAAGCTAGGGCTACATTGCCCGAGTTATTTCCGTTGTGTGCAGCAAACCAGGAAAATGTCAAAAGAGAAGAGGGCAGTCTCTCGTTTTGACTCTTAGATCCTGGGGATGATTTGGGTTTGGGAAATCTATTCCTGGGAGCCTAGCCTGCAGTTGGCTGGGGTTGTGATGAACCATCCCAGGCAAGACCCTGTTTGAGTGGGGGCCCTTGGAGTGGTATAGGGGGGGCGACTCCTACTCGTGAGCGGCTGATCGAGGCCCAGGGGTGTGACGACACCCTACAAGCTATTCGGTCATCTGCTGTTACCGAGGAAGAGGCCTCTCAACTAACTAACGTTTTTTTTTTTTTTTTGCAGACGGTATTTAATGCGAAAGACCTTATGGGATGCGACATCTAATAAATGGAGCACGCAGGAAATCTACCAAGTGGTGGTCCCGGGAAAACCATTTAGATATCGGGTTTTGCGTTTGGCCCACGATGTTCCCATGGGAGGACATTTAGGTGTTAAAAAGACTATGGGCAAGATTTCTAAACATTTTTACTGGCCCCAGGTAGGGGAAAATCGTGGGTAAGTATGTAGAATCATGCCCAGTTTGCCAAAGGAATAGGAAAACCAAAATAAAGGAATTAAACCTGCCCCTCTTAACCCTAAAAACAGTCGCCGGAGAACCTTTTAGCAGGTGGTGGTGGATTGTGTGGGGCCCTACCCAGGACCAAGATGGGAAACCATTACTTATTTTACTATTATTTGTTCCTCTACCAGATTTCCGGAGGCCATTCCACTACGTAAGATTACCACACGTGTAGTCTTGAGAGCACTGGTGAAATTTTTTTCGCAGGTCGGATCCCTAAGGAATTCAAAAAGATCCCGGGGTCAAATTTTACATCTAAACATTTTCGCACAGTTTTGGGGGGTTTAATATTAAAATGACGACCTCCACTGCCCATCACCAGAGAGTCAAGGAGTTGTGGAGCGGTTTCACCAGTCTCTCAAAACTATGCTGCGGGCTTATTGTGCCCAGTACCAGAAGGACTGGGGTGAGGGTATCCCCCCCCTTTTATTGCCGTGAGGGACAGCACTCAGGATTCATTACGCTATAGTCCTTTCGAACTGTCTATGGTCCACCAGGTAAGGGGAACCACTGATGATTTTGAAGGATTACTGGCTTGGTGAAGATTGTGATGCTGCCCCCTCGGAGGATTTTTCCCCGCTTTCAGAGGGCCGTTTGGTCACATGAAGCATTGGCGGCTGCGAACCTGCACATCAGCCAAACCAAGATGAAGAAACAATTTGACCGCAAGGCCCCTGCCTCGTCCTTTGAAGTAGGAGAGGAGGTACTAGCATTGGAGCCGGTGCCTGGTAATGCCTTAAAAAGCAAAGTCAGTGGGCCGTACAAGGTCGTGGAAAAGGTCACGGATCAAAAATTTCAGAATTCACACACCTGGGCGACGGAAGTCTGAAACGGGTGGTACATATAAACGGCTGAAAAGGTACCACCAAAGAGGTGTGGCATGTGTAAATATAGTAGGTGACCCAAGGGTGGACACTGATGCACAGGGGGCCACAGATTACACCTTAGTAACAGGGCATTGTTTTAAAAAATCCTTCACAATGTAAAGTTAGGTCTTAGTAAGGAAAGGGTTGCCGAGATGGTTCAGCTTCTCTGGAATTTTGAGGATTTGTTTGGGGATATCCCCTCGGGGTAAGCAAGCTAAAGCCCCCTGATATAGATGTAAGGGAACTGAACCAATTCGGCAGGTCCCTTACAGGATGAACCCACAAAAGAGAAAAAGTATGGAGAAGGAGGTGAAATTTTTTTCTTGACAATGATTTAATAATACCCAAACGAGAGTGAGTGGGTATCCCCCTGTCTGATGGTTCCCAAACCAGATGGCACCATGAGGATGTGCACTGACTACCGTAAGGTTAATTTAATCAGTAAGGCTGATTGTTTCCTCTTCCTAGAATGGATGATGTCATTGATGCAGTGGGGGGGGCTAAATATGTAAGTAAATTAGACCTGTTGAAGGGTTATTACCAGATACCTTTAACCCCACGTGCCAGTGACATCTCTGCTTTTGTAACGCCGATGGGCTTTTTCAGTACAAAGTTCTCCCCCTTTGGGCTTCGTAATGCACCCTCCTGTTTTCAACGCAGAATGCAGGAGGTTATACGTGGTCTAAAGGGAGGGGAGGTGTTATATTGATGACTGGTTATTTTTAGCGACTGTTGGTCAGAGCATGTAAGGCACTTCGAGAGCTTTTCTCTAAAGGGTCGCTGGTGCTCAGCTCACAGTTAATTTGGCAAAGAGTGTTTTCGGGCAAGCCCAGGTAACTTTTCTAGGACATGTTATTGGGCAGGGGGAAGGTGGCCCAGTGAATGCCAAGGTGGAGGCTATAGACAATTATCCTGTACCAAAGACCCCGGGAAAGGGGGTTATGCGTTTTGGGCATGGTAACATTTTATAGAAAGTTCTGTCCAAATTTGTCAAAGGTGATCTCTCCACTCACTGACCTGGGCTAGCCCCAAGTGTACATTTGTGTGGGATATGAAGTGTCAGAGGGCATTTGAACATGTAAAAGCTTTGCTTACAAGTGCTCCGGTGCTGGCTAGTCCTAATTCACATTGCCATTTTTCTACAAGTAGATGCCAGTGATACTGGTGTTGGGGCTGTACTACTGCAAGAAGTGGAGGGACAATTGTTGCCAGTCAGCTACTTTTCTTTCGGCAAACTTAAGAAACACCAGCAGCACTATGCCACCATAGAAAAGGAGGCTCTTGCTTTAGTGTTAGCAGTGCAACATTTTGAGGTTTATGTCTCCTCCTCAGTTCACCCTATAACTGTGTTTTGTGACCATAATCCCTTACGTTCCTTCACTTAATGAGGAACCACAATCAGAGACTTACGAGGTGGGCTTGTTTCTCCAACCTCTTAATCTGGTGATTCATTATGTGGGAAAGGGGGCGGAGAATGTGGTTGCTGATGCCTTGTCTCGTGTTTTTAAAATGCACAATGTAGTGTTTAGTTCACTTATCTATTCTTATTTTGCAGTGATTTGCGGTAGACGAGTAGATGGAACTCTGGGCCACCCAAAAGGGGAAAGGGGAGGTTGAGCTGGAGCTGGAGGTTATCAGGATTCCCTAGTGTGTGTGTATTTAGGGGGGTAGTCACATCAAAGACCATGCCTAGGTAAGGTATGCTACATTTTTTAGGTGTTGGCTGGAATGCCTCGCCTCTTTTTGTTGGTATAGGGACTGTTGGACCCAACGTTTTTGTGAAAAGTGGGGCTGGCGGTTGATGCCCTCCCCTGTTTGGGTCATGTCTTTTGATCCAAGGTGTTTTGGTTCCCAGGACTCTTTTTCAATTTTTCCTTTTGGATCACCACTGGGTGACTCCAGGGTCCTTTGGAATGACATGTAGGTGGCGGCCTTTGGGGGGTCCACCTTTCGGGGGGCTCAGTGATGACTCCAGGGTTTTACGGCCGCAGTTCCACCAACAAGATTTATGTGCCCATCCACCCGTTGTTTTTTTGGGGCTGATATTTTTCCCCTCTCCTTGGTGCTCTCCTGATTCTCGCAGAGGTGTGTCATGGGGAACCAGTTTTGTTTACTAAAAATTGCTGTGAGATAGGAGTGATAATGTGATGTTGCTTTCTAAGTAGAATTTAACATGTAAAATCTGTTTTTCTTTTCTTTGAATCATGGAAAATGTACTTACTGTTTGAAAGTTTTTTTTTGGTGGCACATACAGTTTGGTCTGCCTTGCAACATACTGAACTTTGGTGTTACTTCATAAAATGGTATTCCTCAGGGGCACTTTTGTACAAAGTTAACTTGCTCGTTTATAAGTTTGCTTGATGTAATTTAGGTAAAATGCATCAATGCCAGTGTCTGGCCAGCGCTGTTTTTGTGATGGTGCCTTTTCCTAACACAATTGTCTAAGAGTGTGACTGTGGGCTCGTTTGGCATAGAACTTGATCACTTTTATGTTCTGCGAGTTACACATGTCAGCAGTCTAGTACCTCAGTTTGTTAATATTGCATATTTGTAGTACCAAAAGACCATATTGTATGGGGGTCATTCCCCAGTTTTTCATTTTGGGCCCCTTGCCTCAGACCTTAATGTGGGGTTTATTTTCCTTTTTTTCTTTTTGCCTTTTCAGTGTCCGTAGGGACCCTGCTAGCAGAGTGGGGACCTATGGTCTGGGGGTGGGGGGTGTTATGCAGGTTCTGCATGACATTTGTAATGTATATACAGTGGGAATTGTGCCATAATAATAGATGAATGTTATAATTGTAAAGAATAATTTTATAATTCATAATGGCATTTGGGGGCACTGTAAAGTACTCTAACTGTAATTATAAAGAAATCCTGCTAGGATTTTATTTTCCAAGGGTGTTTGGGTATGCGAGTGGGGCGTGGCTGGAGAGTCACGTGGGGTCAGCATGGTGTGGAGGTGGCGTCGGAGATCCTGTGTATTTGAGCTAAGTTTGTAGTCGTGTACTCCTTTTGTTTAGCTAACCCAAGCCATTTGGCTCTTATGGCTTACCTGTATGTTCACTCAGGCTCTGACATGGCCAGGATGCTGTGGGAGGAGTGAGGAAATAAGAAATGGGGTTTGTAGTGGAGTAGAGACGGCCTGGCGGTGATAGGCCCAGTGTTATGGTGGCTGGACCTCTAGCCAGCTGTTTCTTGTGTACCCTCTTTTGGGCGTTTAGGATTAAGGTGTTTCTAGAGTGTGTATATAGTGTTATGTTGAATAAATAGATATATTTTCCTAACTGGGATTTTTGCCTAACCCTCTGTTAACCAACCCATTGAAGTAACACTTACTGGTTTAGCGCTTTCTGTTTTGACTGGGATAGCCCTGGGTGGCCTGTTATGCTTGAGAGGTGTGTAACTTTTACCTTTGCCCTTAGACCAGGCTCAAGCCCCCAGCCATCCCACATTTCTGCGTAACAACGTCGCCACTCCACCACCCTTCCTGTTGACCCTATCAGTGTGGAATAGTTTATCACCCTGTATGTTGCATTCAGAAGGCATTTCTCTATATTTCAAGTTGAACCAGGTCTCTGTTATAGTAATAATATCTATATTACCTGCACTTGCAAGTAATCTTAATTCATCTAATTTTACTTCTTAGAATCCTACTATTTTATAGTAAACCTTCAGGTAGTTAGTCACTCGTTGCCCTCTATTATCTCTCTTTGGTTGTTGAGCAATTGCTTTGCCTTTACTAGCAACTTTATTTTGAAAATTTCTTTTTAAACATATCCCTGGGGTATCCTGGTAATATCTGCTGTTTTCAAACCTTAATACTGCATCCTGATTGTTTCCCCACAAACACCCATACTTCTATAATCTATCAGTTTTAAATTCCTAGACAAGTCATCAAATGACCCCTCAACTGAATTGGCTACGCAAACCAAAACCACCCCCAAAGAGAACCCCATTCTTTGCATACATATCATGTTTTCCCTAGAATTTGTCCCCCTTATCAATGAAAAGGGATTTCAAGTTTCTCGCGTACTTCGGGCCCGAAATTT
>NW_026469024.1:0-13152 GCF_026875155.1 Cherax quadricarinatus | reverse complement strand
TTCCTAACAACAGAACAAGAGGTAGTCGTCAACAGAGTAAAGTCGAGGCAGCTACGGTGAAAAGCTCTGTTCCACAAGGCACAGTACTCGCTCCCATCTTGTTCCTCATCCTCATATCCGACATAGACAAGGATGTCAGCCAAAGCACCGTGTCTTCCTTTGCAGATGACACCCGAATCTGCATTACATTTGTCTTCCATTGCAGACACTGCAAAGCTCCAGGCGGACATCAACCAAATTTTTCAGTGGCTGCAGAAAACAATATGAAGTTCACATGAAAAAATTTCAATTACTCAGATAGGGTAAACATGAGGAAATTAAATCTTCATCAGAGTACAAAACAAATTCTGGCCACAAAATAGAGCAAACACCAACGTCAAAGACCTGGGAGTGATCATGTCGGAGGATCTCACCTTCAAGGACCATAACATTGTATCAATCGCATCTGCTAGAAAAATGATAGGATGGATAATGAGAACCTTCAAAACTAGGGAGGCCAACGCCCATGATGACACCCCTTCAGGTCACTTGTTCTATCTAGGCTGGAATATTGCTGCACACTAACAGCACCTTTCAAGGCAGGTGAAATTGCCGACCTAGAAAATGTACAGAGAACTTTCACGGCGCGCATAAGGGGGATAAAACACCTCAATTTTTGGGGAGCGTTTTGAGGTTCCTAAAGCTGTATTCCCTGGAATGCAGGAGGGAGAGATACAGATTATATACACCTAGAAAATCCTAGAGGGACTAGTACCGAACTGCACACGAAAATCACTCACTACGAAAGCAAAAGACTTGGCAGACGATGCACCATCCCCCCAATGAAAAGCAGGGGTGCCCACAAAGCATGTTAAGAGACCATACAATAAGTGTCGGGGGCCCGAGACTGTTCAACTGCCCCCCAGCACACATAAGGGGGATTACCAACGACCCCTGGCAGTCTTCAAGCTGGCAACTGGCCAAGCACCAAAGTCAGTTCCTGATCAGCCGGCTGTGGCTCGTACGTTGGTTTGCGTGCAGCCAGCAGCAACAGCCTGGTTGATCAGGCTCTGATCCACCAGGAGGCCTGGGCACAGACCGGGGCCCCGGGGGCGTTGACCCCCGGAACTCTCTCCAGGTATCCAGGTTACATCCTACCTAACAACATAACTAAGTCAAATAATAATATAAAGCAATACATTTACGTTTAGCTATTATTGCAAATATAAGCAATATAAAATATATGAAAGGGTAATAATTATATATATACATATTTAAAATTGCAACCCATTCAGGGGTTGCAACAGTTTATTACTATTGTTTTTATAATATATAACATATGTAAAGTCACTGAACACTTTCCTAGAACTGCTGCAGCTTGCGGAAATCTTTAGAACATGGGAATATGCAGATGGTATTTGATACCCTCACTCATAAAACGAGTGTCTCTGCATTTTTGTGGGAGTTTTGTGGTATGTCCACATACAAAACATCTCATCTGAGCACTTTTCTTGAAAGCAGTAGGAGGCATTTGTATGGGGTAGTTATCACTAGGCCTCAAATGAGATGGCATGTGTTGGTAATTTCTTGGGCACTGGTCTACTGCAGGTGTTGCTTCTTGGTACTTGAATATTATTTGCTTGATGACTGACAAACAAAATTCACCATATTTTGGTTTGTTGTTGGTCTTCAACTTGTATATTTTATAAGCATTCAGCATGGAAATATCAAGATGGAAAAAAAGTTTTATGTACTACTTAATCTCTTGTGTACACAATCTGCAAACCCAATCTGCATGTCACACTTGTCCACTAAGCACATATTGAGGTTGTAGTCCATGACAGCTACAGGTTTTAGAATGGGTTTATTGGTCTCTCTGAACATTAAAATGGTATGAAATACCGACAGATTGTTAGGTAAGACACATATGCAACAGTTAGGTATCTTTATTTCGAAACGTTTCGCCTACACAGTAGGCTTCTTCTAAGGGTGATGGACTGATTACATCGTCTTCAAGTATCTTCTGCTTCTATCAACCTTTCTGTACTCGACTGAAGAAGCCTACTGTGTAGGCGAAACGTTTCGAAATAAAGATACCTAACTGTTGCATATGTGTCTTACCTAACAATTGGTCTCTCTATTCTGCCTGCCACTGTCTGCCATTTCATTTTGGTGAACTGATGTCAAGAATGTGACATCACGTTTGTCATGCAACAGAAATGCCATGATGTCATTGGCAGCAAAGGCCTACACCTCACCTCTGCGACTGCCAGCATCGAACCTTGGCATATACTTTACAATTCCATGCACTGTGCCACACACGTCTGTCATGTTCACTCGCAAGAATTCACTGAGTAAGGGGCTCGTGTACCAGTTATTAGTATATAAAATATGCCCCTTACCAAGATATGGTTCCATCATTGTTCTAACTACATCACCAGAGATTCCCAATAACAATGTATTACTGCCAGCCAGTGTGCACAATTATATCCAAAACCAGACCACTTTTGCAATCACACAGTACAAATAACTTTATACCAAAGTGTGTCCTCTTGCTTGGTATATACTGCTTGAATGAGTCTTCCTTTGAACAAAATCAAAGACTAATCAATAAGAAGCTTCCTGAAGGAATAAAAATGCATACAACACTTTTGTTTCAGGTCCATGAACACATTTCTTATCTTATATAACCTGTCGCTTCTGTCAGGCCTGGTTTTGTCTGAAAAGTGTAACATACATAACAGTATCAAAAAACGACTGACTCCTAAACTAAAACCTGGGGTTGAAATCAGGATTTCCGTCCACCAGTATATGGTTACAGTGTGCTTATACACATGTAGCATAAGCATTATTGAGGCAAAGAACAGATACATCTCTGCCACAGTTGTGTCCTTCCACTGGTGTAGCTGTGATCTTGGTGAAAAAATTGTATTTGCCATGGTGTACTCATAGTATGTGTATCCATCAGGGGTTCATCAAAGAATAAATGAAAGCATTCTAGTTCAATGGAAATTTTTTCCAAAGTTTTACACGATGGCCGTATTCCACTTTGTGTTTCATCAAAGTCGTGGGGATTGGGAATAAAATCGTCATCTTGCTGCCAATCCAAGATGCGGTCTGCTGGTGGGTTCTGGATATTGAAATAAGGTTGTGGTTGAGCAGGTTGTGGTTGAGCAGGTTGTGGTTGTGCAGGTTGTGGTTGTGCAGAGTCAGCAGCGTCGGTAGTACCATGGCCCACTGCTGGTGCCACATGACTCATGCCACCACCACCATCGCCACCACCAGCATCACCACCACCATCACTTTCCCTACGCACATTACACATCCCCATTGTAACAATATCGTCATCTTCACTGTCAGGTTGTGGTGTAGGGCCACAGGGTACCCCCAGATTTACTCCTTTGCCTTGGAAGGGCATAAGACACACTACCAGAACGCATGCTGCATCGAACATACTGCCGTTTCATTTGCCAATATTCCCCCTCTCTGTCGAAACTCGAGCTATTTTCAATAACTTTGAAATCTCTATCATTATCAATTTCACTGCTCAAATTTGTGTCCTGAAAATGGGGAAATAGTTTCCTTTTTCGTCCTGGTACAGGTGAACGTGAATGAGATGTGCCAGCAACAGAGGTAGATGGTTCTGGGTCATCTGGGTTTCAATCACTAATTACGTTACACTGGGCACTGCTTTTGGTCACACCCTCTTTAAAACCATGAAATTCACTTTCACTGGCACTTCCATCACTGTTAGAACTATCACTTGGGAACAGTAGACCTCCAATCCACCAAGGAGTGAGGTACTTCTTACCTCGAGGCATTGTGAAAATGGACTACCAAGATGGCATTACCACAATGCAACACTGAGTCCCAGATTTTTTTCACAGGGTGCACACCCACCACTCAGGCCCATTCTCTCTTATGTAGGCCTACCAGCTTTCTCTGGCTTGATTTGAATTATTATTATTATAATAAAAAAGAAGCGCTAAGCCACAAGGGCTATGCAGCACTGCAGGGTAGGGAAGGAAGCGAGAGTATTGGGCTGTAGAAGGGGGGAGGGATGATCAGTAGGTTACAGAAAACAGCGGGGCAGGGGATAGTGCGGCGATAGAGGGTAGCAAGAGATTGAAGTAGAAAGGGCTGGAAGCATCAGAGTTTGTGAAGTAAGTCAGTTGTTGTCAAAAAGTCAATGAGAGAGTCCGGATGAAAGGTGGGTCCATCAGCGAGAAGGGAAGGTAAAGAGAGAGCAGCAGAGCGAAGACGACGATGGAGGTAAATTCTGCGTGCTCGTTGATAAGTGGGGGAGTCCAACAGAATCTGGCTGACTGGGAATGGAGCCTGGCAATACTCACAGAGAGGAGGGAGGGCGCCTCTCCATGAGATATCCATGAGTAAGACGAGTATGGCCAATGCGAAGTGGGGGAGAGTAGTCTCCCAACCTCGCACTGGCGACAAGAAGACGGCCAGTAACCTATATCGGTTTAATAGATTGAAGTTTGTATCGAGCACAGTTGACCAAAGTTGTTGCCAACGGGTGTGAAGGTTGGTAGCTATTGCAGCAAAATAGTTCGTAAATGGAATACCTCTATATGAAACGGTAGGTCATGTACTGCTGAAATGCGCAGCAGTGTCTGCCTGTTCATTGCCCTGTATGTCAACATGACCAGGGACCCAACAAAAAACAATATCTTTATGCTTGGTAAAGATGTGGCATAGCCAAAGTTTGGGTACAGAGGACTAAGGGGTAGGTGTATCAAATTTCTGTGTAGCCTGTAAAGCACTAAAGGGGGTCTGAGACAAACCACACAAATATGACACAGGCATAGATGCAATGGGATAAGTCTGCAAGAAAAGGCATACAATTCACAGTAAAAATACTAGCCGAAGATAGTAAATGCCCTCGTACGATGCTGTCTGGAAACATTGCAGCGTATCCTATGCCATCAGAAACTTAGAGCCATCTGTGTAACAGAGCAATGGCATGAGAATGAGAGTGGAAGTGGTCAAGAAAAAGAGAGCAGGAAGCAACCATAGACAGTTGGGCTTTCTAGCAAGGGAGAGAAAAAAAGAACAGACTCGAAACAGCTGGAACTTCGCAAGGGGTAGGGAAAAGTGAGATGCTACAAAGAACATAGAAAGGTGGTAATTGAAGAGAAAAACATGAGCAAATGAAGGCAAAGAGAGAAGGGATGGGGTAAACAAGGGGTGCAAACAAATAAAGAATGTCTACTAATATCAGTGACCATTCTATAAATGGAAGGATTGCAGGATTTATGAAAGCGTACATAGTAGCGAAAGCAATGGGCATCACAGCGATGGATAAGGATGGAACGTTTTCTTCTGCATAGAGGCTCTCAACAGGGAAAGTGAAAAGCACCAAGGCCATAAACGTAATTTCCCTTTGGGGATGAATAGGGTTAAGGCTAATAGAGTAGCAGGGGAAGCCGCTGAATAGATGTGGTCACGATAATCAAGTTTCGATAAAATGAGGGTGGAATGTAGGAGAAGGAGGGTTCGACGATCAGCTCCCAATGAAAGATGAGAAAGGTTTTAAGAAGGTTCAGCCAGCTGTGACAAGTTGCCTTCAGAGAGGTAATATGAAGTTTCCAGGATAACCTACAGTCAAAGAAGAGGCCCAGAAACTTAACTGTATCACGTTCAGGGATACGGGAGCCATAGAGGTACAAAGGATGATTGGAGATGACAGAGCGTCTAGTGAAAGTAATTTGGTGGGATTTAGTGCTGGAAAATTTAAACCCATGTGTGGTGGCCCAATTGGAAACACAGTCGACCACTGTAATGAGGTGACAGTCAGTGCCTGTACAGACAATAGTGAAGTCATCAACATAGAGTGATGACCCAATATTTGATGGAAGACTAGAGGCCAAATCATTAATAGCAAGGAGAAAAAGTGTTGTGCTCAGAACACATCCCTGGGGGACACCTTCAGCTTGGATAAAGTCTGGGGAGAGCACATTATTAACCCGAACACGGAAATGTCTATCAGTTAAAAAGTTCTTAAGGAAGGATGGTAGATTGCCTCGGAGGCCTAAGGAGTGGGCTTGGGCCAAAATATTATACCTCCAAGTTGTGTCATGTGCCTTCTCAAGGTCAAAAAATATGGCAATAACTGAGTGGTTATTCGCAAAAGCATTACGAACATAGGTATCCAAGTGTAGTATGGGGTCTATGGTAGAACGTCCCTTATGAAGGCCATATTGACGAGTGGAGAGACTGTTGTGTGTCTCCAAATACCACACTAAATGTCTATTTACCAGGTGTTCCATCACTTTGCAAACTGCACTGGTAAGAGCAATGGGATGATAGTGGGAGGCTTCATGTCCCGTAGTGCCTGGTTTGCAGACAGGGAGAACAATGGCAGATTTCCACAGCTGTGGAAGAACTCCTTGTGACCAAATAAGTTTGAAAATGCGTAATAGGACTGCAAGGGCCGCCTGATGTAAATGTTGTAGCATACGAGTATGAATGTCGTCGGGCCCAGCTGCCGATGATCGGCAAGCTGAGAGTGTTGCCTCCAGTTCTTGAAGTGTAAAAGGCACATTATACTGTTCTTCTCTGAGATAAGAAAAGTCCAAGGGTGCTAACTCTCTGGCAGACTTTGAGGAAAGAAATGAGGGGCATAGATGGAGCCCCTGAGAAATACGGGCCAGATGATTGCCAATTTCATTGGCAACACCTAAAGGGTTTGCTATATCAACACCGGCAGCCCACAGAACAGGAGCCGGGTCAGGAGAATATTTACCACTCAGTTTTCGTACTTTTTTCCAGACTGCACTCATAGAGGAAGCAGAGGTGATGGTGGGGACATAATCTCAACAGCAAGTGTATTTATCATCACAGATGACACAGCGAGCGATTGCATGCTTCTGCTTAAAATCAAGAAGTCTCTCTGTGGTTCTATTGTACCAGTACCTGCCCCATGCAGCGCATTTCAAACGTACTGCATGAGACCACCAAGGCATGCATTTCTTAGAATGCCTGCCCGAAGTTTGGGGTATAGAATGAGAAGCTGTGGTTAAAACGGAGGAAGAGAATATGTGTAAAAGCTCATCAATGGAGGACGAAGAAGGAACCTCACAAAAAACAGTTAGTTGTGAGTAAAGGTTCCAATTTGCCTGATTAAATTGCTAGCGTGGGTTACGAAGAGGTGGTGAATATGAAGGGGAAGTAACAATGATTCAGAAATGATCACTGTCGTGTAAATCCAGGAGAACAGACCAGGTGAAGTCTAATGTCGTGGAGGAAGAGCAGACTGAGAGATCGATGCAAGAGAGAGTGTGAGTCCGAGGATCAAAATGGGTGTGAGTACCTGTATTTAAAACATGGAGGGGGTGGGTAGCAAGAAAAGCCTCTAACTGAATGCCACAGGAATCACAGTGAAACCCCCCAGAAGAAATGATGGGCATTAAAATCGTCAAGTAACAGAAGCGGTGGCGGTAATGACAAAACAAGAAAGGAAATATCCGGAATAGATGATGCCCGAGATGGAGAGAGATATAGAGAACAGAGCATATACCACATATGCAAGTGGATATGGGCTGCTGTGTAATGCAACAAAGTACGAACAAATAGCTGATGGTATGGAATATCAGTGCATAGAAGAAGGGCACTTTCATTAAAGGTCCCATCAGGAAAAGGATCTGAAGAATACAATGAATTATAGCCTGAGATGGGATAGATAACAGCAGAGTATAATTTTGGTTCCTGTAAGCAAACACCAACAGGGGAAAACTGGGAGAGTAACATCTGAAGCTCACTCCGATTAACTAAGGCTGCATATATTCCACTGTAAATAGGCCATGATTGGCAATGATAAAGATATCTGAAATCAGCAGATAAGGGCTCCTACGGACTAGATGGGTTAGAAAAGTCCACATGCGGAGCAGCGGAAAACGTTCAAGCAGCGAAGGGAATGGTGCGCTGTGAAGAAAGGAAGTCGCACATGGAGGAGAGGAGTGAGAGAAGGAACCAAGAGGGTGGATCAGAGTCAACTTGATGGTTTGGCTCTGGCAATCTATTAGAGATTGCTTCAAGTGTAAGGAATTCAGAGAAGTCGTAATGGGGGACAATATTGAAGATGGTATAGGGGGAGGATTGAGTCAAAGATTGGAAAAACTGAATATGGACTGTACCAAGGTAGGGGGGGTGTGAGAGGGTGGAGGGTTTGAAAACCTTGGCAGAAGAAGCGTGGAAAAGGGGACAGAGAGGCAGAAACCTGGGGGGTGGCAGAAGAGGAAGAAACTTGGGAGGGAACAGGGGAGGAGGTACAGTTTGGGAGGGTGAGCTCTACACTTGTAACAGAGCCAGTGAGAGGGGAAGAACCAGGTACAAAGGACAGGGAAGGTAAAATGAGGAGGTGGAAGAAGGGGAAGGTGGGGTTTTTAAAGGACTTTTTTGACTTCTGAGAAGTATAGGGTGATTGGGAGAAGGTGTCGTACCAAGATCTCGTCGGGATACTTAGGCTTTTTGAGGGAGAACATGAAGAAGCGAGGAGAACAGACTGAGTCGTTGAAGTAGGGCGCGCTTGAGACTAGGAACAACAAAAGAATTAGAATCAGGAGTGACTATGGGAGAGATAACACAAGAGGAGGCCTCAGAGGATCGGACCCCAGAAGTGTGAGGATGTTTTAAACACGGGGATATAGAAACACTCGGTAGTCTCCCTTGGAGGCGGAGATGAGAAACTTTCAGGGCATAAGGGAGACCTTCTGCCTCTTTTAGGGGTAACGGATATCTCGCTCATTTAAGTAGACTTGGCAACGCCCCGAGAGTACGAAGGGTGAGCCTCATGACAATTAAGGCAAGGGGAGGTCAATTGCAGATGTATTAGAAATGATCAATCGGCACCACAGACTTGGCATTCGGCTATGGATCTGCAATATTTTGTGGATGGCCAAATTGCCAGCAATTTTTACACTGTTGCAGTGTAGGGATACATTTCGAGCTTGTAACCAATTGTCCTGCTACATAATAAACTGAGGATGGGAGTTCATGGCTTGTCAGAGCTTAAAGGAGAATATTGCTAGGGTATCGTCTCGCCCACGGGGCAGAGGAACATAAGTGTCTACCTTCAGGATTGGGAGATCTGGGAGTAGAGTTTCCAGCTCTTCAAGAATGTCATTGCCATATGTTCTGGAAATTTTGTTATCTATGGTATTGGGCAGATGATGGTTCCACTACAAGAATTGAGGGGCCAAATGTCCGACCCCCCCCCCCCCACCCCCCCCCCCCCAATGATGTTTTTTCAATAGTGACAGGAACAGTATCGATATGGAAAAGTAGAGAAAGATCATGAGCTTGGGTGCATTTTGTACAGTGATGATGAGCGTACCACTCTTACGAGCAAGAAAAGAAATATCTTTACTAACTGGCATTAGGAGTTGCCTTGCCAATACTGTGGTCATAAAAGATAGGCAGTAGAGGAGTCAGTCATAAAGTGAATAAGAATTTACCATTGTGCATTCTGAAACTGGAGCGTGGAAAGGGCCAGTGCAGGACATGACGATCTTTTCTGAGAAGAACGAGACGGAGGAGAAGTTTTTTTTTTTTCATCACAGGATAATTGATTGTTGGCGTTTAGGCATGGGACCAGAGTTGGTCTGACTTGGAACGGCAGCGATTCAAAAACTGCCATACGTAGAGAGAGGAGAGTGAGAGAGAGAGACCGGAAGCATAGTCAAAGGAGAGCAGAGGTCAGATAAATTGAAGAGCCAGTTGAGACCTCAGTACCTGAAGCGGGTTAGGAACACCATCACCGGCAAGAGGTACAGTGGCATGAGGAGTGTCCAAAGAGTGGTACAAAGATGAGGACAGGTTCAGAATGGGGTGCGGTATCAAGAAGGTGGCCGAGGGTAATCAGGGTTCATGACTGGGGCTGCCCAAGGTTAGGTTACTTCTTTCTTTTTGTTTTTAAGGAAAAAAAAAAGAAAGAAGAAAATAAAATAAAAAAAAAAAATAAAAAAAAGGGGGGGGGGACCGGGGAGGGATAGTTCCTAGGAGGAATGACCAAGGGCCAGAAATCTCCCTCCTCGCCCAAGAGGACCTCCAGCACCGCTAGTAGCATAGATGCAGCATCGAAATCGTGTACCATACCCTAACGTTCATGCCAGGAAATAGCAAACATGAGTTAGCAGCTCACATCCGTGAGCTACTCAGGGACAAAAGAGAGAGCGCCCGATTATCCACCACAAAGCATACCTCCTTTGGCCACCCCACCCGGAAAAATCTGAAAGGTGGTTACCAGAGATACACCTGTCGCACCGAGAGACCCTATAGCCATCCTCCGGGATATCAGCGAGGGATTGGGACATCCCGAGGGCAATTCAGATTCCCACGGCAAACTATGCACCGGCCAAGGACCTTCAACAAGAATGGGATGCGGACCGGTAGTTTTACTATACCTAGGAAACTAGCGTGCCTGTGGGGAGAAAATCCAAAGGCCAAAAAGGAAGGGCAAAAAGGGGAGGTGGGGAGGAGGAGGAGAAAGGAAAAAGGAGAGGATGGGGAGGATGGGATAGGAAAGGGGGGATTGGGGGATAATTTAGGTTCGCCCGTCTGAGGAGGAGACGGACAGGTTCTAATTCCTCAGCCAGAGTGTCTTCACCACAACAAGAAGCCCCCCTTGAAGAGGCCGCTCATTTAAGTAGACCTCGGCAATGGCAAGAGTACGAAGGGTGAAGATCATGACAATTAAGGCAAGAGGGAGGTCGACTGCCAAGATGTATTAGAATGGTCATCGGGCACCCACAGATGGACATTTGGCTATAGATCTGCCATATTTTGCTGGTGTGGCCAAGCGCAAGCGCAAGCAAGTTCTACACTGTTGCAGTTTAGGGACACCTTTCGAACTTGTACCGATGGCCTGGCTACATAAACAGACAATGGGAGTTTATGGCTGTCAAAATTAAATGAGCCACATTAAAAAAGGGTATTGTTCCGCCATGGGCAGGAAGAACATAAAGTGTCTACTTGAGAATTGGGAGGAGATCTTGGAGTTCCAGCTGTTCAAAGAATGTCATTGCCTCATGTCTGGAAATTCTGTTGGACACGGTATGGGGGCAGAATGAACAGACACTACAGAAGTGAGGGAATGATGTTTTTCGATGTGATAAGGGAATAGTGTCGATATTGAAAGAGAGTAAAGATCATTGAGCTTAGTTAGCATTTGGACTGTGATGAGGCATGTTACCACTCTTAAGAGCATGAAAGGAAATATCTCTGTCAACATGGCGTAGGAGCGCTTTGCCAATACTATGGTCAGAAAGATAGGCAGTAGAAGAAGTCAGTCTTAAAGTAAAGAATTTAGTCCATTGTGTGGTCCAAAACTGAGTGTGGAGAGGGAGTGCATGATGTGTCGGTCTTTACAGAGTAGAATGAGAAGGTAATGAAGTAACATCATCAGGAGATTGTCGTTGACATTTAGAAGTGGGACCAGAGTTGGTCCCTCTGTGGCCGCACCATAGAGGGAGAGGCCAGAAGCATAGTCAAAGGAGAGTGGAGGTCAGACAAATCGAAGGAGTCAGTCGAAAGCCTGGCACCTGAAGCCTGAAGCAGGTGAGGAAACAGCACCAGCAAGAGGTACAGGGGCCTTAGGAGTGTCTAAAGTGGCCAAAAGATGAGGCGAGGTCAGAACAGGGTGTGGTAGCAATAAGGGGCCCGGGGGTAGTGGGGTCATAGATTGGGGACTCCATGGTTAGGTTACTTCTTTCTTTTTGTTTTTAAGAAAAAAAAAAAGATGAACATAAAAATAAAAAAAGAATAAAAAAAGGGGAGACCGGGAAGGGATAGTTCCTAGGAGGAATGAAAGGGCCAGAAATCTCCCTCTGCGCCCAAGAGGACCTCAGCACCGCAAGTAGCACAGATACAGCATGGAACCCATGCCATACTCTACCCTTTATGCCAGTAAACCAGCAATCCTGGATAGCAACCTCACATCTGCCCAGCTACCTCGGTGGACAAAAGAGAGGGCAGCCGGATATCTGCCACAAAGCATACCTCCTTTGGCCACCACCCCTGGAATCCAAAATGTGGCTTCCAGAGATACACCCACCGCCTGAAAGACACCCAAAGCCACCCTCCGGGATACCGGAGAGGGATTGGGACATCCCCAGGTGATCCAGATTCCACGGCAAACTACACCAACGCCAAGAACCTCAAGAGAATGGGTTGGACCCCAGTGCCCTTTCCCCTACCCAGGAACTAGCGTGCCTGTGGGAAAAATCCCAAAGGCCAAAAAGAGGAAGGGCAAAAGGGAGGGGTGGGGAGGAGGAGGAGGAAAAGAAAGAGGGAGGATGGGGAGGATGGGATAGGGAAGGGGGGATTGGGGGGTAATTAGGTTCGGTCTGAGGAAGGAGACCAACAGGTCTAATTCCTCAGACCAAGAGCCTCTTCACCATGCCAAGGAGCCCCCATTGAAGAGGTAACCTTGAGAAGCATATGCCAGTTTTGGAATCAATTGTGGCATTGGGGAAGTCCTTTGAGTTGGAGGTTACTGGGGAGGATGTGGAAGAGTTGGTGGAGGAGAAAAATGGAGAACTAACTGCTGATGAGCTGCAAGATCATCTTCAACAGCAAGTGACCAGACCTGAGGAAACTGCTTCGGAGGAGGGGAAAGAGAAATTGAAGAAGTTGTCTACTTCAAAGATTAAGGAAATGTGTGCAAAGTGAGTTGAAGTGCAAACCTTTATGGATGAAAATCACCCTCACACAACTATTGCAAGCTGTGCTGGTGACTATTACAATGACAATGTTGTGAGCCACTTTAGACAAATCATAAAGGAACGAGAGGTACAGGCCTCTATTGACAGATATGTTGTGCAACAGAAGTCCACTGACTCTCAAGCATGTCCTAGTGGCATTAAAAGAAGAAGGGAAGTAACCCCGGAAAAGGACTTGCTACCTCAAGTCCTAATGGAAGGGGATTCCACTTCTAAACAATAACAACTTCCACAATCTCTCCTCCTCTCATCCCATCAATCATCACAAGATCTTCAATAAAGGTAAGTGTCATGTATTTTAAACTTAGTAGAGTAGTAATTGTGCATATCTTCATTTTGTGTGTATTAAAATTAACATTTCATGTGGTAAAAATTTTGTTTTCATACTTTGGGGTGCAAGGAACAGATTAATTTGATTTCCATTATTCTTATGGGG
>NW_026469023.1:0-12846 GCF_026875155.1 Cherax quadricarinatus | reverse complement strand
CCCCCCCCTTTAACCCTTTGGGGGTTTTGGTCGTACTAGACTCTTACGCGTAGGGGTTTTTGACGTACTAGTACTCATAATTCTAGCGCCTCAAATCTAGTGGGAGAAAGCTGGATAGGCCTTCATATGAAAGAATGGGTCTATGTAGTCAGTGTGCACAGTCTAAAAAAAAATCCTGCAGCACACAGTGCATAATGAGAAAAAAAAAAACTTTGACCATTTTTTTTTTAATAAATCAGCGACTTTGCAGTGTATTTTCGTATGGTATTTATTGTTGTATTCTAGTTTTCTTGGTCTCATTTTATAAATGGAAGACATATTACAGAAATTGAGATGATTTTGACTGGTTTTACAATGAAAGGTGCCTTGAAATGAGCTCAAAGTAGCAGAAATGTTCGATTTTTACCAAACTTCAAAAGTAAACAAATCGTGCCAAGCGTGCAATACACGTCAACTGGTGAGTCTAATATTCTTTCACAAGTGCACCAATAATATTTATAACCATTTTTTACACTAATGCAGTAGTCTGCATAACAGTAAATCTTATATTTTTGTGAAAATAAAAATTCAAAGTGGAAAGCAAAGAATATAAGAGGGGCCTTGAGACGTGACTAATGACTAGAGGAAATGTCATTTTAGTGCCAGGAATGTCTTTCTTGTTTATTCTGGACCCTATTCGGAAATTGGCATCTTTTGAAATTTGTGTGAAATTGGCAAAATTGCTAAATTCTGACCACTGTACTGGATAGTTGAATTTCATAAATGGGTGGTTTCTTGCACCCATTCGATAGAAAAAATGGAGTTCTAGCGAAATATTCATGTTTTTTGTTCGACTAGTACAGTGAAATTGGCCGAAAATGGGGCTCAAAGTGGGCAAAATTCGACGATGCGTAAACATCGCCGAGACCGCTAACTTTTGCGAGAGCAATAATTCCGTAAGTTTTCTATCAAATTTCAAACTTTTGGTGTCTTTATGATCGGGAAAAGGTTCTCTATCTTTTCATAAGAGAAAATAATTTTTTTTTTTTTTAAATTTGGCCGACCCTGAGAACGAGTTTCGGAGAGGGCCTGTCGACCCTCAAAGGGTTAATAGTATTAGGATAGGTGAGGATAGGAATGTGAAGCTTAGGAGGGATAGAGAAAGGGAGAGGGGAAAAAAGAGGAAATGCAATGGGGACATTATCAGGATGGGGGTGAACTAAACTCCTAAGAGTATATACAGTGCCTTATGAGAATGGAAGGCATCACATTCGAACCAATGGGGGGAGGGGGGATGCCAATTCCTTGGTTCAAGACTACTTTTATTAACCCTTTCAATGTCTGTGCTGTAGTATGGGTTTGAAAGCTCACTCAGGTAAGCAATGGAAGACAATTGGGGTCTAGATATGAGTGCATGCAGTGTGCACCACAAAAAAAATCCTGCTCCACACAGTGCATGGGGTAAAAACTGTATTTGTGGTGTATTTTCAGATGGTTTTTATGGTTGTATTCTTGGTATGATTTGATAGAATGGAAGACATATTACAGAAGCAGATTTCCGATTGGTTTTACAAATAAAAAGTATTTAAAATTGAGCTCAAACTAGAAAAATGTTGATTTATGCTATTCCAAAACAAATTACTTTGGGTGCCCAATATGTATCCAATGGTCATTTTAATAGGTATTAAAAATTTTTTCTGAAAAATAGGGTTGCATAACACAAATTACGATCTCCCTAAAATTTTGCTGGGGTTTGGGGGATAAAGCCCCTCTAAATGTTTAAAAATTTGAATTTTTGGTCGCCAATATATTGTAGGGAAATAAATACAATACTGTTTCCTTTAAACCCTACTAAAAACCATGAACAATCAAAAAACACAAAAATACATGGCCCCTCGGGTAAGCTTTAATCCTTACAGAGGCTAGCCTTACCGATTGAGCCTTAGCCAATTAATTTTCCCCTGGAAATAAGAAACCCCAAATTAATCCTTTCCCAAAAACCCCCAAAAAATATTTAAAAAAATTTTTTTAAAAAGAATATACATTTCCCAATAAAAAACAATGTACATGCCAATAAACACTCTGAAATGACACCTTTATTGTGGACTTAATGAGGATAGAGGGAGAGGATAAAGGCGTTTTTTGGGAAAGGGGGAACCCCTATTCATAAATACTTCATGTAACGTCCTTTTCTGGGGTTCCCCTCCCTTTTGGGGTTTTTTAAATCCACTATGCCCGCTTGAGAGTAACTGGACCCTGCACACAAAAATCTGTAAGAGCTTTATTTCTGTGCCCCTTTAAATCAACATTATATCAAGTGATATCTGTCTTTTTAAAAACTTTGTTTACCATTCTTATATAGCCCCTTTAAAATTTTTTTTTTTTTTTTTTTAAAAAAATTTTTTTTTTCACAATTGTTAAAAAAATAAAGGTGCTATTCTCAGGTGCTAAAGTGTAATAAGCTCATTTTTTTTGCCATTATTTTCTTTATTTGATTCCACTTTTTTGTTCACCAAAATTATTTTACCCCCTTTTAATTCCCTCATTTTTTTAGTTTTAAAGAGCTACCTTAGTCATTTTTTTTTAATTTTTTTAAAAAAATTCAGGTGCTATTTTATAGATTTAGAATATTTACTTTTCTTATACTTAATTCTAAAATTGATTCGCTATAAATCTTATGTAATAGCATTGTCCCGTTCCAACCTCTTACTAATGACTTAAAAGAATCAAAAGAAAATGTAATTACTAATTTGCAGAACAATCAAAAGGGACTTCTCAGAGCCCAAAACAACTAACTTCTTTAACTAAATATCAGACCTTTAAGCAAACATTCGTGACCCCATGCATTACTAAATTCCCTGCATGCCAGATGTCCTTATTACTTCCGAAAAATGGCTAAAACCCGATACTACAGATGTTAGCCATTTCCCGGTTACCAGCCATAAAAACGTAGGCCAGACAAAAAGGGGGTGGCACAGCTATTTACTACCAGACCCCGAAAGTATCACAATACTTTCACAAGGGGTGAAAAAGGGAAATTATAATACTAAATTTAAAAACCAAATACCTACAAAAAAACCCCTACAGTGATAAACAATTTTCAGAGTACACAGCAAACCCTTTGGCCGTTTTAGTGAAAACCCAGGAATATGATAACTGATGCCCATGAACAAAGATCCTTACTACTCTCAGGGGCTTCAATATAAATTCTCCTCAAGACCAAAACCCCCAAAGTTACTGAATTCACAAACCTATGGTAACGCTTTTGCTACCAACAGTAACAAAACCTACAAAAGTTACAGGACTAGGTTTCCCCACTAGACCACATCTGGACCAAAAACCATACCCCCTTAAGATCAGGCAAAACACAGATAATACCACAGACCCCTTACCCCACCTTCCTATAACAAACCTTGGAAAATTACCCCTAGATACTACTAAAGTCACTTTCAGACTTCACAATGAGGCAGAAATCAATAACTTACCGCAGTACAAAACATTGCCGGGCACACTGATTTAGAAATCTAACAGATTTTGGAAATTTTTAAATAATTTTAAAAAAAAACCCCAAACCTCTAAAACAAGCACTGCCCTAAAAAAAACTAAACAGATGACTGAAAAGAGATGAACAGCCCCTGGCTCACCCCAGTATCCTCAAATTATTATAATCAAAAAAGAAGCGAAGCCACAAGGGCATACAGCCTGCGGGAGGGAAGGAAGCGGGGGGGTTTGGAGGCAGAAGGGAGGAGGGATGATCAGCAGGTTACAGAAAACCCAAAGCGGGGCAGGGGATAGTAGGGGGGGGGGTAGCAGAGATTAAAAGTAAAGGGGGCGAAGGAAACAAAATTTGTGAAGTAAGTCATTGTTGTAAAAAAGTCAATAAAGGGTCCGATAAAAGGTGGGTCCACAGGAAAGGGGAAGGTAAAGAGAGAGTAGGGGGGCAAAAGACACGACAGAGGTAAATTCTGCGTGCTGTTGATAAAGGGGAAATCCAACAGAATGTGGCTGACTGACAATGGGCTTGGCAATTCAACAGAGAGGAGCGGACGCCCTCCATGAATATCCATAGTAAGACGATATGGCCAAGCGAAAGGGGAAGAGTAGTCCCCCAACCTCGACATGGTGATAAGAAGAGGGCCAGAAACCTATACTGGGTTTAATAATTAAAGTTTGTTCCCGACATGTAACCAACGTTGCTGCCAACGGGTTTTAAGGGGGAAAAAGATTTGCAGAAAAATAGTCCGTAAATGGAATCCCTCTATAAGAAATGTAGGTCATGTATGCTACGCGCACGTTCTGCCTGTTCTTGCCCTTATTTCAACAGGGACCAGGGCCCCAACAAAAAACAATATCTTTATGTTGGTAAAAATGGGGGTACCCAAAAAGTTGGATCGGGACTAAGGGGTGGGGTGTATCAAATTTTTTTGTATACCTGAAAAAGCAAAAAGGGAGCTGAACAACCACAAAATACACAGGCATAGATCAAAAAGGATAAGTGCTGTAAGGATGGTATAAATTCAGCATAAAATACAACCCAAAGATAGTAAATGCCCTTGTACGACGCGTCCGAAACACTGCTGCGAATCCTACCCCCGTCAGAAACAAGAGCCACGTTACACGGCAATGGCAGAAAAATGGGGTGAAATGGTCAAGAAAAAGAGAGCGGGAAGCGACCTGACATTTGGGGGTTTTTGACAAGGGGGGGAAAAAAGAACAGACTAAACAGCTGGAATTCCCCCGGGGGGTGGGGAAAAGTGGGATGCAACAGTACAAAAAAGGTGGATTAAAGGGAAAAGAAAAGAGCGAATAAAGGGCAAAAGGAAGGGAGGGGAAAACAGGGGCGCGAACAAAAAAAATTCTACTAATACAGTGACCATTCTTAAATGGAAGGATTGCGGGATCATGAGGGTACATAGTAGCGCGGGCAAGGGGCACCCGGGCGATCGGATAAAGAGGAACGTTCGCTTCTGATAGGGTTCGACAGGGGAAGAGCGAAAAGCACCAAGGCATAAACGAACCCGGGGTGATGAAGGGGGTTTAAGGCTAAGGGTAGCAGGAGATCCGCTGAAAGTTGGTCACCAAAAATCAAGTTTCGATAAAATAAGGGGGGAAATGTAGGCGGAGGGGGGTTCGAGTCAGTCCCCATGAAAGATGAGCGGGGTTTTAAAAAGGGTTAGCGGCTTGACAATTGCCTTCAGAGAGGTAAGTAGGTTTCCAGGATAACCCTACGTCAAAGAGGACCCCAAAACTTGACTGTATCACGTTCAGGGATACGGGACCCCATGAGGTTTTAAAAAAGGTGATCGGGATGACAGAGCTCTAGTAAAAGTAATTTGGTGGGTTTTAGTGCGGGAAAATTTAAACCCACGTGTGGGGGCCCCCAATTGGAAAACGGTCGACTGCATTTTGGAGAGAAACGAATGAGGTGACGGTCACGCCTGACAGGCAATAGCGAACACAACATAGAGTGATGCCCAAAAATTTTGAGGGAAGACTAAGGCCAAATCATTAATAGCAAGAGAAAAAGTGTTGTGCCAGAACACATCCCTGGGGGCACCTTCAGCTTGGATAAAGTCCGGGGGAGCAATTTTTTAACCCGAACACGGAAATGCCTTCAGTTAAAAAGTTCTTAAGGGAAGGGTGGTGTTGCCTCAAGGCCCAAGGGGTGGGCTTGGGTAAAAATTATACCTCCAATTGTGTTTATATGCCTTCTAAGGGCAAAAAAAAGGAATAACTGAGTGGTTATTCGCAAAGGGGATTTTCGAAAATACGTACCAAACGTAGTAAGGGGGCATGGTAAACGTCCCTTACGAAAGCCCTATTTACGGTGGGGGAGACTGTTAGTGTCTCTAAATACCCCACTAACGTCTATTTTCTAGGCGTTCCATTTCTTTGCAAACTGCACTGTAAGAGCAATGGGGCGATAGTGGGAGGGGTTTTATGCCCCTAGTGCCTGGTTTTCGGAAAGGAAACAATGGCGGGTTTTCCCAGCTGTGGAAAAACCCCCGTACCAAATAAGATTGTAAAGGCTAATGGCTGCAAGGCCTGACTGATTAAATTTTGTAGCATACGAATAGAAGTCGTCGGGCCCAGCGCCGATGATCGGGAACTGAGGTGTTGCCTCCCGTTCTTGAAGTTAAAAAACCATTTTACTGTTCTTTTTCGGAGAAGAAAAGCCAAGGGTGCACTTCTGGCAGACTTTGGGAAAGAATGAGGGGGATGATGAGTCCGAAAATACGGGCCAAATTGCCAATTTCATTGGCAACATCTAGGGGTTTGCATATAACACCGGCAACCCGCAGAACAGGAGCCGGTCGGGGGAAAATTTTTTCCATCAGTTTTCATTTTTTTCCAGACTCCTCATAAGGAACAGAGGTGATGGTGGAGACATAAACTCCCCAAGTGGTTTAGCTCACATCAGGCGAGCGATCGCACGCTTTTGTTAAAAAAAGGGGCCCCTGTGGTTTACTGTACCGGGACCCGCCCATGCAGCCGTTTCAAACGACTGCACGAGCACAAGCAGGACCCCCAAGGCACCCCCTTTTTTGAGAAGCCCGCCCGAATTTGGGGTTTAGAATGAGAAGCTGCGGTTTTAAAAAGGAGGACGAAAGAGGTGTAAAAACCATCGATGGAGGACGAAGAAGGAACCCCTCTAAAAACGTTAGTTGAGAAAGGTTTCCAAATTTGCCCATCAAATTGCCACGGGGTGCGAAGAGGTGGTGAATAGAAGGGGGAAATAAGAATGATTGGGAAAAGACGCTGTTTTTAATCCGGGGAACAGACCAAGTAAGTAATGCTTTGGGGGAAGAGGACGAGAGATCGTGCAAAGAGAGTAGAGTCGAGGATCAAAAGGTGTGCTCCTGTATTTAACACATGGAGGGGGTGGGTGGCAAGAAAAGCCTCTAACTGAATTCCACGGGAATCACAGTGAGACCCCCCCAGAGGAAATGGTGGGCATTAAAATCACCAAGTAACAGAATCGGTGGCGGTAATGACGAAACAAGAAAGGCAATATCCGGAATAGATAATGCCCGAGAAGGAGAGAGATATAAAGAACAGAGCGTATACCACCTATGCAAGTGGATACGGGCTGCTGTGTAATGCAGCGAAGTATGAACAAATAGCTGATGGTACGGAATATCAGTGCGTAGAAGAAGGGCACTTTCATTAAAGGTCCCATCAGGAAAAGGATCTGAAGAAGACAATAAATTATAGCCTGAGATGGGAGAGATAACAGCAGAGTGTAATTTTGGTTCCTGTAAGCAAACACCAACAGGGGCAAACTGGGAGAGTAACATCTGAAGCTCACCCCGATTACTCCTGAGGCCGCGTATATTCCACTGTAAATAGGCCATGATTGGCAATGATAAAGATACTTGAAATCCGCAGGTAAGGGTTCCTACGGACTAGAGGGGTTAGAAAAGTCCACATGCGGAGGCAGTGGAAAACGTTCGAGCAGCGAAGGAACGGTGCGCTGTGAAGAAAGGAGTTGCGCAGATGGAGGAGAGGAGAGAGAAGGAACAGAGGGTGGATCAGTGTCCATTGATGGTTTAGTCTCTGCAATATATTCAGAGATTGCTTCAAGTGTTTCGGAATTCAGAGACGTCGTATGGGAGACAATATTGGGAATGGTAGGGGGGGAGGATGATAAGATTGGAACTGTATTGGACTGTACCAAGGTAGGGGGGGGTCGAAAGGGTGGAGGGAACTGGAGAAGCGTGGAAGGGGATAGAAGAGGCGGGAAAACCTGGGAGGTGGCAGAAGAGGAAGAAACCTTTGGGAGGGAACGGGGGAGGAAGGTACAGTACGAGGAGGAGGGTGAACCTCTACACTTGTAACAGAGCCAGTGAGAGGGGGAGAACCAGGGACAGAGACAGGGAGGGTAAAATGAGGAGGTGGAAGATGGGTAGGAGTGTTAACGGACCTTTTTTTGACTTTTGAGAAGTAGAGGGACGATTGGAGGAGGTGTCGTACGAGGTCTCGTCGATACTGAGGCTTGTGAGAGAGAACTCGAAGAAGCGAGATTAGACTGAGGCGTTGAAGTAGGGACGTCTGAGCCGAGGACAGCAAAAGGATTAGATACAGGAGTGACTATGGGAGAGGTAACCACAGAGGTGGGTGTAGAAGATGGGATACCAGAAGTGGGGGGACGTTTTGAAACACGGGAATAAGAAACACGTGGAGTCTCCCTTGAGGCGGAGATGAGAAACTGCCATGGCATAAGGGAGACCTTCTGTCTCTTTGAGGTAACGGATTTCCCGCTCGTTTTAAATAGACTTGACAACGGCGAGAGTACGAAGGGTGAGCCTCATGACAGTTAAGGCAAGAGGGAGATCGATTGCAAGACGCATTAGAATGGTCATCGGCACCACAGACTGGGCATTCGGCGATAGATCTGCAATATTTCGCTGGATGGCCAAATCGCCAGCAATTTCTACACTGTTGTGGTGTAGGGATCACCTTTCGAACTTGTAACCGATGTCCTGCTATATAAACTGAGGATGGGAGTTCTCGGCTGTCAAAAGTTAAACGAGCCACATTGCTAGGGTATCGTCTCCGCCCGCGGGCAGGAAGAACGTAAGTGTCTACCTTGAGGATGGGAGATCTTGGAGTTCCAGCTGTTCAAGAATGTCAGTGCCACATGTCTGGAAATTTTGTTGAACTATGGTATGGGGCAGAATGACGGTACCACTACAAGAATTGAGGGAATGATGTTTTTCAAGAGTGACAGGAACAGTATCGATATGGGAAAGACGAGAGAGCTCATGAGCCTGGGTAGCATTCTGTACGGTAATGATGCGCGTACCGCTCTTAAGAGCATGAAAAGAAATATCTTTACCAACATGGCGTAGGAGTGCCTTGCCAATACTATGGTCAGAAAGATAGGCAGTAGAGGAAGTCGGTCGTAAAGTGAAGAATTTAGTCCATTGTTCAGTCTGAAACTGAGCGTGGAAAGGTAGTGAAGGACGTGTCGATCGTTTCTGAGAAGAACGAGGAGGTGGAGAAGTATCATCAGCAGGTAATTGTCGTTGGCGTTTTGGCATGGGACCAGAGTTGGTCCGACGTGGAACGGGTCGGCGATTTGAAAATTGCCGCACCGTAGAGGGAGAGGCCGGAAGCATAGTCAGAGGAGAGCGAAGGTCCGATAAATCGAAAGAGTCAGTCGAGGCCTCAGTACCTGAAGCGGGTGAGGAAACAGCACCGGCAATAGGTACAGAGGCATGAGGAGTGTCTGAAGAGTGGTCCAAAGACGAGGCGGGGGTCAGAACGGGGTGTGGTATCAAGAAGGGGCCCGGGGGGTAGTAGGTTCATGGACTAGGGCTGCCATGGTTAGGTTACTTCTTTCTTTTTGTTTTTAAGAAAAAAAAGAAAAGAAAATAAAAATAAAAAAAAAAGAATAAAAAAAGGGGGGACCGGGGAGGGATAGTTCTCTAGGAGGAATGAAAGGGCCAGAAATCTCCCTCCGCGCCCAAGAGGACCTCAGCACCGCAAGTAGCGCAGATGCAGCATGGAACCCGTGCCATACCTACCCATCATGCTAGTAAACTAACAATCCGGGATAGCAACCTCACATCTGCCGAGCTATCTCGGTGGACAAAAGAGAGGGCGGCGGATACCCTGCCACAAAGCATACCTCCTTCGGCCACCACCCCCGGAATCCGAAGGTGGCTTCCAGAGATACACCGTCGCCGAAAGACACCCAAAGCTACTCCGGGATACCGGAGAGGGATCGGGACATCCCTAGGCGACCCAGATTCCACGGCAAACTACGCCACCCCCAAGAACCTCAACGGAATGGGATAGACCCCGGTATCCTTTCCCCTACCTAGGAACTAGCGCGCCTGTGGGAGAAATCCCAAAGGCCAAAAAGAGGAAGGGCAAAAGGGAGGGGTGGGGAGGAGGAGGAGGAAAGGAAAAAGGGGAGGATGGGATAGGGGAGGGGAGATTGGGGGGTAATTAGGTTCGGTCTGAGGAAGAAGACCGACAGGTCTAATTCCTCAGACCAAGAGCCTCTTCACCACGCCCAAAGGAGCCCCCCTTTTAAGAGGCCCAGTATCCTCAATCCATAATAATACAAAGCACCAATACAAAAACAGTACAGAATGGGCCATATAACCAGAGACCAAACGAAACGTTAATCGTCAATCCTAACCAGCCTAATAAGAAGGGCTAAAAAATTGTATTATGAGATCAGATTATCCAACTTACGAGGTGATATAAAAAAGACCTGGAAAACCCTATCAGAAATACTAGGAACAAAAAAGTTAACACGAAATAGCGAAATTGAATTAACAAAACAGATGAACCCCAATTCCCACCTACTGAAACAGCAAACAGACTCAATGATTTCTTCTCCACTATAGGAAAAAACCTTTCCAATAAAATCCCAAGCTCAGATACCCCACCCCAAAGACTACCTCACTGGCAACTACCCCAACACACTGTTCCTAGCTCCGACTAACCCAACTGAAGTCTCCCTTATTATCAACAAACTAAAAAAACAAAGCAGGAGATTTAAATACCTTACCACCCATTATATACAAAAAAGTGTCACAGGTGCTATCACCAATCATTGCAATGCTCTTTAACAAATCCATTGAATCCTCTACCTTTCCTACAGTTCTCAAAATAGCAAGGGTCACCCTGATCCATAAAGGAGGAGACCACACAGACTTGAATAACTATAGGCCAATATCCAACTTACACCCTCTCTCTAAAATCTTTGAAAAATTAATCCATAAGCGTATCTATTCCTACCTCATCTCCCACAACATACTCAACCCCTGTCAATTTGGGTTCAGGCCTAATAAAAATACTAATGATGCTATTATCCACATGCTAGAACATATTTATACAGCAATAGAGAAAAAAGAAGTCCCACTGGGGATCTTCATTGACTTACGTAAAGCTTTCGATAGAGTTGACCACGACTTGCTCCACATGAAATTGTCGCACTAAGAGGGCACTCCCTCAACTACCTAAAGCCATACCTCAGCAACAGAAGCCAATATGTGAACACAAATGGGGCAAATTCTTCCGCACAGCCAATTACAGTTGGCGTCCCACAGGGAAGTGTCCTAGGCCCTCTTCTCTTTCTCATATACATAAATGACATACCAAATGCATCACAACTACTCAAACCTACACTATTTGCAGATGACACTACATATGTCTACTCTCACCCGAGCCCAGTCATGCTAGCCAATACTGTAAATACCGAATTACAGAAAATATCAACCTGGATGAGGACCAACAAATACTCTAAACATTGATAAAACCTACTACCTTCAGTTTGGTAACAGAGCTACAGATGTGTCTCTAAACATAATGATAAATGGATCACCTATCACAAAACTCACAGAGGGAAAATTCTTAGGAATCCACCTTGATAAATTTCTAACACATATACAACAAATTTCCATAAAGATTTCCAAGACTGTAGGCATACTATCGAAGATACGGTACTATGTTCCACGGTCAGCCCTCCTGGCCCTATATCACTCACTTATTTACCCCTATCTCACCTATGGAATCTGTGCATGGGGCTCAACAACAATAAACCATCTCAGACCACTAATCACCCAACAAAAGGCTGCAGTCAGAATAAATTCCCACTACAGACAACACACTCCACCAATATTCAAAACTCTAAACCTACTCACAATTCAAAACATCCATACTTATTACTGCACCTACTACATACATAGAACACTTAACTCTGACATAAACCCTCCCCTCAAACATCTCCTTACCAACCTTAACAGAACACATGACCATAACACAAGACACAGATCACTCTTTGATGTTCCTCGTGTCCATCTCACGCTATGCAAAAACTCAATGCACATAAAAGGCCCCAAATTCTGGAATTCATTACCTGTGAATATAAAAGAAACACTGTCTGTTCATAAATTCAAGTCACTTCTCAAAAATCACTTACTCACCCACAACCAAATAAATACTGAATAATTGTATCTCATAAATTGTATCTCATATATGTATCTCATTATTGTATTATTTGACCCAATCAAACTTTGTTACTATTTAACTTCATTACCTAACAGAATACTCCATTCTACTGATTACACAGCAACACATTAAATGACCATATGACCTGTCTCTGTAATACTCATTTGTACTAAATTGTTATCTGTTTTATAATAATTTTTGTACCACTGAATATATCATTGCTTAGTTAATCTTAAGTTAATTTTAAGCCTGCCCATAAATAAATAAATAAATACCGATTGTACAGCAATGCAAGCAACCATACGACCTGTTTTTGTAATACTCATTTGTGCTTAATTGTTATCTGTTTACAATAATGTTTTACCACTGAATACTTCATTGCTTAGTTAATCTTAAGTTAATTTTAAGCCTGCCCGTAATGCTATGCATTCAAGTGGCTTTGGCATGCTGCATTTAACTGTATTCTTTTGTACTTCTCTGTATCATGTTCAAATTAATAAATAAATAAAAGATTTCCCTAAAATGGGACACAAGAGTCGTTGTACATGTTGCCAATACGGCGTGCAACAGCTGTGTCAGGATAATATTCATCCATAAATGCTTGCAACTTTGTCCACATTGTACACATTTCCTTAATCTTTGATGAAGGCAACTTCCTCCATCTCTCTTCCTCCTCCTCTGAAGCAAATTCCTGAGCTGTGATTTGTTGGTGTTGCACCTGAAGCTCTTGCAGCTCTGTAGTGGTTAGCTCTTCATCGTAGTCCACCAACGCTTCATCCTCGCCACTACCCTCCAACCCCATGGACTTCCCCAATGCCACAATAGATTCCACAACTGGCATAGTCTCCTGAGGGTTAGCCCCAAACCCTTCAAAATCCCTTTCTTGTACACATTGTG
>NW_026469022.1:0-27500 GCF_026875155.1 Cherax quadricarinatus | reverse complement strand
GGTTAAATATTGAGTAATGAGTATTTAGTTTAGGGTGAGTAGGTCGTTTTTGAGAAGACCCTTAAATTGATGTTTAGACCTGGTTACTTTAGTTTTTACTGGTAATGAATTCCATATTTTGGGCCTTTATGTCCCAGAGAGTTTTTACACAGTGTGATATGGTTTACGGGGTACATCAAAAGAGATCTGTATTTTGGGTGTTATGGTCATTTTCCCTGTTAAGGTTGGTGAGGAGAAGTTTGGGTGGAGGGTTTATGTTTGAGTGTGTGTTCTATTTTGTAGTAGGTGCAGGGAATAATTTGGGGGATGTTCTTTATTATGAGCAGATTTGGATTTTCGAATATTGGTGGATTTATGCTGTCGGGAGTGGAATTCGTTATTCTGACTGCAGCCTTTGCTGGGTTATTAGTGGTCTTAGGTGATTTAATGTTATTGATCCCAATGCACAAATTCCATATGTGAGATAAGGGTAGATGAGTGAATGATACAGTAAAAGGGACCTGATTGTGGAACATAGTACAGTATTTTGACAGTATCCCTACTATCTTAGAAATTTTCTTAGAAATTTGTTGTATGTGTCTGAAATTTGCGGCTACTCTCAAGGTGGATTAATAGGAATTTTCCCTCTGTGGTCTTGTGACGGGTGATCCGTTTAGTGTTATGTTAGGTGGAATATTTGCAGCTCTGGTTCCAAAACTAATAAAATAGTTTTTGTCTATTTGAGGGTAAACTTATTAGTTGTCATCCGGGTTTAGTTTTTTTCCCTGCAATTCGGCATTGACAGTGTTGGCGAGTATAACTGGGTTTGGGTGAGAGAAGACGTATGTTGTGTCATCTGCAAATAATATGAGTTTGAGTTAGCTGTAGGTCATTGATGTAAATAAGAAAGAGGAGTGGTTCTAGGACATTTCCTTGTGGGACCCGACTGTGATTGGTTGAGTGGAAGATTGCTCCATTTGTGTACACATATTGGCTTCTGTTGACTTTAGGCAGTCGAGGGATGCCCTCTTTACCATAGTGTGTTGATTTAATGTGCAGCAAAATCATGGTCAGCTGTATCAAAAAATTTAGGTAAATCAAAAGAAGATTCCCAGGAGACTTTTTTCTTCTCGAGAGCAGGTATATTAGTTCTATCTGTGTATAATAGCTTATTTGTGCTTTTATTGTCCTGATTCAAACTGACTGGGGTTTAGTATGTTGAGTGAGAAGAGGTAGGGAATATATTTTGTGTAAAGAATTAACTTTTCAAAGATTTTAGAGAGCAGGGGGTAGGTTAGATACTGGTCTATAGTTATTTAAATTGGTTTGATCACCTTTGTGGATCAGGGTGACCCCTTTCTATTTTGAGAATTTCTGGAAGGCGGAGGGTTCGATGGATTGTTGTGTTACAGTAATTTGGTGGGCAACTTGTGATGCTTTTTTGTACATAAAAGTTGGTAAGCTATTTATGTCTCCTGCCTTGTTTTTAAGGGTGGTGATGATGGGCGAGACTTCTGTTAGGTTGGTTGGGGCAAGGAATAGTGTATTGGATAGGTGCCATGAGGTAGTCTGATGGACGGGTGTTTGAGCTTGGGATTTTGCCCTTTTTAGATTCTTTCCCATGGTGGAGAAGAAAACATTGAGTCTGCTGTTTCAGTTGGTGGGAGTAAGGGATCTTCTGATTTTGTTATTTTATTGTTTTTTTTTTTTTGGATATTTTTTTAGTTCCTAGAATTTCAGATAGGGTTTTCCAGGTCTTTTTCATATCACTTTTATGTGATGTTTAAACTGTTTTCATAATAAATTTTTTTTGACCCTCTTATCAGGCTGACAAGGATTGACGAGTAACGTTTGGAATGGTCTCTAGTTATTTGGCCCATTCTGTACTGTTTTCATATAGGTGCTTCGTGTTAATGGATTTAAGGATGCGGTTTTGCCGGGATTGTTCAGTCTCTTAGCTGTGATCTGTTTAGTTTATTTTTTTAGGGAAATGTTTTTTAAAGAGGCAGTGTTTTTTTTTTTTTTTTGAAAATTATTAATACTTTTTTTTTCGTTCTGTATACGTTTTTAAGGTAAATTATGAAAATCAACATTTTCTTAGCGGGTTAAAAAATTTTATTAACAGCTGCCCCTCGTTATGTAATTTTGAAGGAAAATTTGGCTTTTTGTTTTGGGGGCCCAATTTTAAACCTAGGGGGTTATGAGAAAGGGGGGGTTTAGGGTAGGGGGTCTGGGGGTGTTGTCGGTGTTTTTTGCCTGATTTAAAAGGGGAAAATTTTGGTGTTAGAGAAAAAAATGGATAGGGCCCCGAATGAATAATCAAAGATTGGGAACCAAATTTTAGACTAAAACCTAAAAAAAAAACAAATTTTTAATACAAGAGGCCCCAAATAGAGGGAGAGTTTTGCCCAGCAATGGTTAAGGCAACTTTTCCCGGTACGACTTTGAGGTATAAAAATAATTAAGACATTTTAAAAAGGGGGAAATAAGTTATTTTTTTAAAACTCAACAGAAAAAATTTTTTTGGGAATTAGGTAGACTTTTTCATTCAACATGGAAATATTTTAAAATTATATTCAAAGGGCCCTTTTGGGTCATAAAACTCATCAAAACCCTTTGTATCATCAATGGGAAAATTTAAAATTATACTCGGACGGGGAATATGTAATTTGGGAAAATCGAAATTCCCAAAGTTCATAAGACAGAAATTTAAATTAAATCATAACGGGAAAATTTTGGGAAAACAAAAAAAGGTAACAAAAAAAAATTTTCTTTTAAATCAGCATGGTGCAAAAAATTTTTTATCTGAATCTTTATTTTTTACTTTTAAAAATTAAAAAATTTGTACCACAATTGGGTTTCTTATCTATTAGCCATTTAGTTTAATTTATAGGAAACCGAACCTGGGGAGGTAAAAATGGGGTCTTTGCCTTTATTTGCCCTTTTTAATTTTTTTAAATTAATTTAAATTTTAAACAGAATTAAGGGTTTTTTAAATTTGGAATAACTTCTGTATCTTCTAAAAATTTATTATTTTACTTTGAAAACTCAGTTTTTTTTTAATTTTACTGCATTTCTTTCATCTGTTTTAGTAATATCCCCAATTTTTTTAAAAATAAGATTTTCATAAGACTTAGAATATTTGGGGGGAAATTTTGGAAATTTTTTTTTTTTTATAAAAGGAATTTTAAAAATCTTTCTTTGTTTAAATTAATTTATAAAAAAAAATTAAAATTAGAAAAAATTTTTCCGGGTTTAAAAAAAAGGGTTTTTGCAATTTCCAGGTTAAAAAAAGTTTTTTGCAATTTCCGGGTTTAAAAAAAAGCTTTAAACCCCCTTGTTTATTGATTTTTTTGGGAAGTTTAAAAAAATTTAAAACCCAAAACCAAAAAAACAGAAAGAAATACCCCAAAACCCGAGAAAAAGGTCCCGGGTTCGTTTCCCACCTTTGGTAGCGGGTAATGTTTTTCCCAATTCGCTGGTTTAAAAAATTCCCAAACATTAACTCTGTACTATTTTGGCCAGGGGAAAAACAACATTTAAAAATTTTACACATATCCCACCACTCCTTCAGAGAGCAGGCTTTGTGTTCCCCGGCCTCCAAAAATCGTGCCCAAGGAAACTTTTTTTCCCCTAAACCCCTTCTGAACGTTCCCTTGCAAAACACTCCAAAAAAACGTTAAGGGTCATGAAAAAAAATTGCCCCCACTCACCCCTCTTTTAAAATATCACGCTTTTGTTTGCTTTATTTCAAAGCCTCTAACATTTTTAAAACCCTTTTGTCCTCCCCCCTCGGGCCCAACCTTTACTCCGCCTTCTTTCCACTATATTTTTTTATACGCCTTAAAGGGTCACCCTATTTTCCTCCATCCTCTCTAAATGTCCGGACCACCCCCAAAATTTCCCTCCCCCCCTTGAGTAAATACTTTTGGGGGCCCCCTGCCCCTCCTTTTTAATCTCCAAGTTTTTACTTCTCTGTATAATTTTCCCACACTAAAAATTGGCTTCAAAACCAACGACAAAATCCACTACCTCCAGTCTCCTCCTTAAATGCAATTTTAAAAACCCCATGCTCTAAAAACTTTAAATTTTTTTTGTTTTATGGTTTAATTTTTCTGTCAGCATAGATTCTCAGTGCCACGTTTCCCCTTTCATAGACATAGCTGCGGGAAAAAGCCCCCTTCCCAAAATATTTAACACATTCATTTGCCCCCATATGGCCTCCCTTCGTCGGGAAAATCCTGCCTTTTATCTATTTTTTTTTACCCTCATCCCCTTGGGCTTTTCAAATTTGTTCACTTTTATTTTCCTTTTTTACATACTTTCCCCTTCTTTTCCATTTCCCTTTGCAGTTTTCTCTTCAGAATCCCCAAAAAAGCACAGTGTCTCAGCAAAAAAGAAAAGTGACAGCTCCCATTTTGTGTTAGATTCTTAATTTTCCCAACCCTCCCACCTTTCCCTAACCCCCTGCATTTTTTCTTTTCAAGCCCATTTTATTATTAAAATGAACAAACATGGTGACATCTTGCCCCTTTTTCAAAGGGCCCCAACTTTTATGGAAAAATCTCACTTTTTTACTGCATACCGAAACCCTGAGTTTCCCACTATTATTTTTAAAAACTTTAAAATTTTAAAAACCTATTTCAAAACTTTTGGGGCAAAAAATGCCGGATTACCCCTCTCCCCCATATAATATACCTTTTCCAAATCCATGAAAGAAGGGCAAATTTATTTATTTTTTACCTAGATATCTGCTCCTAAAATGCTTACAGTAAAACACTTGGGGGTACACATCCTGTACCTGAACTGGCTCCATTTTCATCTGTGATTTCTTTTATACTTTAATTTTTTTTTTAAATTGAGAGGTTCACTAAAAATTTCTTTTTCCCTATAATTTTTTACACTCTTCTTTTGTCCCCCCCCCTTTTTTTTTCCCCCCCCCTTTTTGCAAAAAACTAGGGTTGCTTTTCTGCCAGTCGCTAGGTACCTTCTCTTCTTTCATACATTTTTTTAAAAAAAAAAGTATCAACCACTTCAAACCCATATCCCCATCAACCCTTTTAAAAATTTCTGAAAATTTATGCCCTTTAAAACCCCGTTGCTTTACTCCATTTAAATTTTTCCCCCGGCCTCACCCCACCTCCACCCCCCTCCTTTTTGGCGCCTCCTCCCCTCCTAAAAGATGGTTTTACCTCTCTGGCCAATGCAAAGAAATCACGGGTTCCCCCTCTCATCAAGTTAAAAATTCCTGGAAATTTTTTTCCCCCTTTCCCAAAGCCTCCAACTGCCATTTAAAAAGATTTTCACCTATTTTCTTTTTTTTAACTAACAAAACCTTTTTCCCCGGCTTTTAATCTTCTTTTTTCCCCATTTTAACTTTTTGTCCTTTTAAAAAATTTTTGATAGCACCCCCCCCATTCTTTTATTTGCTCTTTTTTTTACTTTCCCTCACTACTTCTTAAACTCTTTTGTCTAACTTTTATTTTATTTTATAATAAAAAAAAGCGCAAGCCACAAGGAAATATACAGCATCAACCCTTTTTTGGCTTTAAAAATTTTTACATGAAGCCAAAAAAATTCTTTATATTTTTTGTGAACCTTCTCACTGTTGTCTTGGTTTTTTTTTATGGTTTAAAAAAGAGTCCCAAAATATTTTTCACAATCAGAATGTTAGGATCTACAATTTTTTAGTTTCAAAGATCTTGGTTAAAATTTTTTCCCGGTTTGGAAAATTTTTATTTGTCTATATTTTGACTTTTAATCTGCAATGTCAGCAAGCATGAAGTGGGATTTAGTTGGTAGGGAAAAGGACCGCAAAAGAGGTTTTTTAGGAAAGAAGGGAAAGGGCACACTAATTTTTTATAGCATTTTTCCTAGAAGGGGGTTTTTGGAAAAAGAATGGTTTCTAGAGCCCAAATTGGGATTAAAATGTTGGCTGGAACAGTATTGTAAGTAAATCTTTGTCCATTGAAACGACAACTAGGCCAAATTTTACAGGCATGGGGCATGTATGCTTTTTGTGGGGATAAAATTATTAGAGTGAGTGTGGGTGCCCCTGGCTAGCTCAAGGGGTGTTGCTAGGGATTTATATTGGAATAGTAAGAAATAAGTTATAAGGGAAAAAAAAACGGATTGTGAAAAAAATTGATTTGGGGGATTTAAAAGCAAAGAATTTTAGGAATTTAAATTTTTGAACTATCCCTTTGCCCTAGTTTTAAAGTTTCTCTAAAAGTTTTGGCAGTTTAAAAATTTGTACCTTGGTCCTCTGAAAAGGACTTAGGAATGCCAAAAACAAGAGATAAACCTAGTTAAGGCCCCTTTGGGAAAGGCTTTTGGGATTGATTTTTGACATTGGGGTTGCCTCAAGAATATCTATTAACTTCGTCCAATTGTGAATAAATAATGGCTCCCGGGCCCCGGACTTAGGGAATGGACCTGCACAATCTATGATTAAAAATTGCAAAAGGTTTCCTCCCCCTCAGCGGGTTTTGGGATGAAGAGGTCAGGGGTTTTTTTGGGGGGTCCAAGGGGTTTTCCCCAAATTGCGGGCATTTTTCTGCAAAATTGACTTGATTCTTTAATCTTTCCCTTTTTTTTGACCAAAAAAAAACTTTTATTATTCTAAAAATTGGTTTTTTTTTTTTCCTAAGTAGCCCTTCTAAAAAAAAAAGTTGTGAGCTATATTTAAAATTTGGGGATCCCCCAAAACCTCCTTACCAGTTTCATTTTTGATTAAAAAGTCGTTTTTTAAATTTTTATTTGACTGGGGATCTGAGGGAGATTTAATTATGGCCCGCCTGAAATGCAAAAATTTAAGGGGAAAGGGGCTTTTCATGGGGGTTCCTGAAAGGAAAAGTCCCTTTAGGCATGGAGACAGAGGGAAACTGGCAATCCTGCAAACCCCCCGGGAATAGGTAGGCTTGATCTGGGTCTGCTCACTAAATTTACGAGGCCTGGCCAGTTTTCCTCGTAAAACAAATTGGCTAGTCCAAGATCAGAGTCGTCCAAATATGGGTTAGCATTCTCAGACATCCCATGGGATTTTGCCCGAGTTATGGCCAACATCAAAGAAGAGATTAGTCATTATAGGTTCTGGATACTTAGTAGAATCAATATTATTACCTAGTAATAACACGGCATCTTTCATAGGAAATCCTTCAAAACACCTACAGTCAAAATATCCAGTGTAATATTTACTCTGCACATACATTCATGTAAAGGTGCAGAAAATACTGCTCCTCCAAATGTCCTAAAAGAACTGATGAGTGTAATGTTTGTTCAGATTATTTATTTAAGCAAAAAGAAGCGCTAAACCACAAGGGCTATACAGCACTGCAGGGCAGGAAGGAAGCGAGGGTATCAAGTGGCAAAAGGGAGATGATGAGTAATAGGTTACAGGACAACAGCGAGGCAGTGGATGGTGAAAGGGTAGAGGTCAGCAAGAGATTGAGGTAGAAAGGGCTGAGGGGAGTGCGAAAGGTATCATCAGAGTTTGTGGAGTAAATCAGTCGTTGTCAAGAAGTCAATGAGAGAGTCAGGATTAAAGGAGAGCCCAAAGAGAGTAGTAGAGCGTAGACAATGCTGGAGGTAAATTCTGCGGGCTCGTTGATAGAGAGGGCAGTCTAACAGAATATGGCTAATCGATACTGGAACTTCACACTGCTCACAGAGAGAAACAGGGTGCCTCTCCATGAGATACCCATGAATAAGACGAGTGTGTGGCCAGTGCGAAGGCGGGGAGAGAGTAGTCTCCCAACCACGGCACTGATGACAGAAGACGGCCAGTAACCTATGCTCGGTTTAATAGAATGAAGTTTGTACCGAGTAAAGTTGACCAACGTTGTGTCAATGGGTGTGAAGGTGGGTAGCTATTACAGGAAAATAGTCTGGAAATGGAACACCTCTATATGAAATTGGTAGGTCATATACTGCTGACCGTGTAGCAGTGTCTGCCTGTTCATTGCCCTGTATGTCACCATGACCAGGGACCCAACAAAAAACAATATCTTTATGCCTGGTAGAGATACGGCGTAGCCAAAGTTGGATACGGAGAACTTGGGGGTGAGGTGTATCAAATTTCCATATAGCTGTAGAGCACTAAGGGAGTCTGAGACAACCACAAATGATGACACAGGCATAGATGTGATATGAATAAGTGCTGCAAGAATGGCATACAATTCAGCAGTAAAAGAGAAGAGAGGAGTAAAAGAGAAGGGACAGAGCAAACAGGGGCGGTGAACAAATAAAGAATGTCTATTAATATCGGTGACCATTCTATAAATGGAAACATGACTCAAGAAATCGTAATGACACGATTGCAAACAAACCATACCCCCGGCCGGGATTGAACCCGCGGTCATAGTCTCAAAACTCCAGCCCGTCGCGTTAGCCACTAGACCAGCTAGCCACAATAAGATTCATCCAACTAGGTATATTTCTACATCGGTGCCTGTGCTAGCCTTCCTATGGTGTAGAAATATACCTAGTTGGATGAATCTTATTGTGGCTAGCTGGTCTAGTGGCTAACGCGACGGGCTGGAGTTTTGAGACTCTATGACCGCTGGTTCAATCCCGCGGGGGTATGGTTTGTTTGCAATCGTGTCATTACGATTTCTTGAGTCATGTTGACGCAGTGAAGGGACTTGAGCTAGAGTTCGTCACGGCCACGCTAGCTGGATATTCGTCTGTAAAATATTGCATTTGTGGTCACAGTGGTGCCTGTGCTAGCCTTCCTATGGTGTAGAAATATACCTAGTTGGATGAATCTTATTGTGGCTAGCTGGTCTAGTGGCTAACGTGACGGGCTGGAGTTTTGAGACTCTATGACCGCGGGTTCAATCCCGGCCGGGAGGTATGGTTTATAAATGGAAGATTGCAGAGATCGTCGTGAGAGCATACTTAGTAGCGAAGGCAATGGGCATCATGGCGATCAGTCAAGGATGGAACATTCGCTTCTGCATACAGGCTCTCAACAGGGGAAGAGCGAAAAGCAAAAAGCACCAAGGCATAAACATAATCCTTGGTGATGGATGGGGTTAAGGCTAGAGAGAGTAGCAGGAGAGGCCACTGAATAGATCTGGTCACCATATTCGAGTTTCGATAAATGAGGGCTGAATGTAGGTGAAGGAGAGTTCGACAATCAGCTCCCCCATGAAAGATGAGCAAGGGTTTTAAGAAGGCTCAGCCGGCTGTGACAAGTTGCCTTCAGAGAGGTAATGTGAGGTTTCCAGGATAATCTTGGTCAAAGGAGAAGGCCTAGAAACCTGACTATCACATTCAAAGATACGGGAGCCACAGAGGTACAAAGGATGTTTGGAGATGATAGAACGTCTAGTGAAAGTAATTGGTGAGTTTTGGTACTGGAAAAATTTAAACCATGCATGGTGGCCCAATTGGAAACATGGTCGACCGCATACTGGAGAGAAACTGTAATTAGGTGACAGTCAGCACGCGCCTGCACAAGTAATAGCGAAGTCATCATCATAGAGTGATGACCAAATATTGGATGGAAGAACAGAGGCAAAATCATTTATTAGCAAGGAGAAAAAGTGTTGTGCTCAGAACACATCCTGAGGGACACCTTCAGCTTGGACGAAGTCAGGGGAGAGCACATTTTTGACTCGAACACGGAAATGTCTGTCGGTTAAAAAGTTCTTAAGGAGGATGGTAGACTGCATAGGAGGCCTAGTTAGTGGGCTTGGACCAAATATTATACCTCCAAGTTGTGTCATATGCCTTCTCAAGGTCAAAAAATATGGCAATAACTGAGTGATTATTTGCAAAGGCATTACGAACATACGGATCCAAGCGTAGTAAGGGGTCTATGGTAGATCGGCCCTTACGAAAGCCATATTGACTAGTGGAGAGACTGTTGTGAGTCTCTAAATACACATTAAACGTCGATTTACCAGACGTTTCATCACTTTGCAAACTGCACTAGTAAGAGCAATAGGACGATAGTGGGAAAGGGAGAGGAAGGGGAGAACAATGGCAGATTTCCAAAGCTGGAGAAGAACTCCTTGTGACCAAATAAGATTGAAGAGGTGTAAGAGGACTACAAGGGCTGACTGATGTAAATGTTGCAACATCCGAATATGAATGTCGTCAGGCCCAGCTGCCGATGATCGGCAAGCTGAGTGTTGCCTCCAGTTCTCCAAGTGTAAAAGGCACATTATACTGCTCTTCTCTGAGAGAAGAAAAGTCCAAGGGTACAAACTTTCTGGCAGACTTTGAGGAAAGAAACGAGGGGCATAGATGGAGCCCCTGAGAAATCGGGACTAGATGAGTGCCAATTTCAATGACAATGTCAAGAGGGTTTGCTGTATCAACACGGCGACCTGTAGAACAGGAGCCGGGTCAGGAGAGTATTTACCACTCAGTTTCTTCACTTTTTTCCAGACTGCACTCATAGAGGAAGCAGAGGGGATGGTAAAAACAAAATTTTGCCAGCAAGTGCATTTAGCTTTCCAGGAGGGGACCGGCCCGAGCGACAGCAGGGCTTCTGTTTTAAAATCAAGAAGTTCTCTGGGTTTTCTATTGTACCAGTACTGCCCCAGGGCAGCGCTTTTAAAATTTTTAACTGCACGGCACAAGCGGGGAGCCCAAAGGGGACGCCCCCTTTTGAGAATGTCTGCTGGGGTTTTGGGGGTTATAGAATGAAAAAAGCTGGGTTTAAAAACGAGTCGAGAAGGGTTTGTAGGACCCAATCAATGGGGGGATGAAAAAAGGAACCTCACAAAAAGCAGTGGTTGGAGTAAAGGTTCCAATTTCCCCGATAAAATTTGCCATGGGGCTAGGGAAAAAGGGGGGTAAAATTTGAGGAGAAGTAAGAATGATTTAAATTTTGCTATATTAAGCCCGGTTGAACGACCAGGCGAAGTTTAGGGGCAGGGGGGAAAAAGAGCGGACCGTTAGTCGATGAAGAGAGAGGATAAAAATTTGGGTGGGGGGAACCTGTATTTAAAAATTTGGGGGGAGTGAGAGGTGAGAAAAGCCCCAACTGGATGCCACGTGAGTCACAAGGGAGACCCCCAGGGGAAGTTTTGGGCATTAAAATCCCCAAAAGAAAACAGAAGTGGTGGTGGTAAGGGGGGAAAAAAAAAATCTGGAATAGAAAATCCCCCAAAAAGGGGGAAAAGATATAAAAAAACCTATTGAAAACCCATTTAAATTCAAGTGGTTTGGGGCTGCAGTGTATGCAGCGGGGGTAGGGACAAATAGTTAAACAGTAGGAATTATAATTTCGTAGGAAGGGAACTTTATTAAAGGCCCAAATCTAAAAAAAGGATCCGAAGAAGCAAAAAAATTTTTAGTGAGAGAGGTTTGGAAAACAGCTGAGTTTTAATTTTGGGTTTTATTGTAAGCAAACCCCCAACGGGGGAAAAACCCTTTGGAAAGAAACATCTAAAGCTCCCCCCCGGGTTACCCCTGGGGCCCGTGGATTTTCCCCACTGAAATTTACCCCTTTGATTGGCAATGAGGAAAATCCCAGGAATCTGTAGGGAAGGGTCCCTTTTATTTCACTAAGGGGTTAAAAAACCCAACGGGGGTGGCGTGGAAGCTTTTTAAGCGGGTAAAAGGGAACGGGCATTGTGAAGAAGGGGAGTTGTGGGGGATGGGGGGGGGGAAAAAGAAAAGGGGAACAGGAGGTGGTCAGGGGTCCGGGGGAAGGTTTGTCTCTGAAATATATTCTGAAAGGGCTTTAGGTTTCTAAATTTCAAAGCGTATGGGGCAATAGGGGAGGTGGGAAGGAGGGGGGGGAGGGGAAGATGGGGACAGAAATGGACTGTCCAAAGTAGGGGGGAGAAAGAGTGTGGGGAAACGGGGAAAAAAAATTTTTTGTGGGGGGGACAAAAGGGGACTAAAACCCCGGGAGGGGGAAGAGGGAGAAACTTGGGGAGGTGGCCGAAGAGGGAGAAAACTTGGGAGGGGAGGGGGAGGGAAAGGCTTGTACGAGGAGGAGGGTAAACCTCAAATTTTAAGGGAGCCAGAGAGGGGGAAAAAAATGGGAAAAGGGAAAAAGGGAAAAGGTAAAATGCAGAGGGGGAAAAAGGGGAAGGAAAGTGGGCAAAGAAGATTTGAGAAATGGGGTTTTTTTTGGACTTCTGAAAGTAGGGGGGGCGTTTGGGGTATAAGGTGTGAAACCGAGGTCTTGTCGATACCGGGGTTTGTGGGGAAAGGATGAAAAGATGTGAAAACAGATGAGGTTTTTAAAATGGGGGAATCAGAGCCCAGGGGGCCCAAAAAAGGGAATTAGATACAAAAAGTAAATTAGGGGAAAGGGGTAACAACAGAGGAGGCGGGCAGAAGATGGGCCCCCAAAAGTGGGGGGGAACTTTTTGGGAAACACGGAAAAAGAAACAGGGGGAAAATTTTTCCCTTGGGAAAGGGGCGGAGATGAGAAAACGGGCCATAGCTTAAGGGAGCCCTTCTGCTTCTTTGAGGCAACGGATTTCTTTGTCATTTAAGTGCCCGGGCAAGGGTTTGAGAGTGGGAAGGGTGGCATTATGAAATTAAGGCAAGAGGGGGTTTGACGGGAAAGGGATTTTTTAAAGAATGGTCATCGGCCCCACAGACTGGGAAATTTTCAGCTATAGAATCAGAAATTTTTAAAGTTGGTGCCCAAAACCCCAGAAATTTTTACATTTGTTGCGGTTTTTAGGGATCACCTTTCAAACTTGTAACCGTTTCCTGCAAATAAAAGAGGACGGGAGTTCTTTGGTTTGTCAAAAGTTAATCGAGTACTTTGGAAAGGGGTATCTTTCTCCGCCCACGGGCTGAAGGCAAAAGTTTTCTATTTTGGGAGGTTTGGGAGTTTTTCGGGAAGTTCCAGTTTAAAGGGAAATGTCATTGCCCATGTCGGGGTTTTTCTGTTGGCTATGGTTTTGGGGGCAAATTGCCGAAATGCTAAAAGGAATATTATGGGGGAAAAAAGAAGGCAGTAGGGGAAGTGGGTTTTTTAAGAAAAGTTTTTTTTAGTCCATTGTGTGGCCCCGAAACTGAGTGTTGGTCTTTTCTGAGTAGAAGGGGGGAAGGAAACAAAGTAACATCATAGGGTTGTCACTGGCATTTAGAAGTGGGACCAGAGTTGGTCCGACGGGGGACGGGCCTGGCGATTCGAAAATTGCCACACTGTAGAGGGGGGGCCCGGGAAAGCATGTAAAAGGGGGGGAAAGGGGGGGGGGGGGGGGGGAAAAAGAGGTCGGGACAAATGAAGGAGTCAGTCGAATCCCGGCACTGAACCCGGTGCGAAACAGCACCAGAAAGGGGTACGGGGGCCCTTGGGAAGGGGTCCAAAGAGTGGTCAAAAAGATGAGGGGGAGGCGAACGGGTGGGGTAACAAGAAAGGGTCGGGGTAGGGGGGTCGGTTTGGGGAACCCCAGGGTTTAGGTTATTTCTTTCTTTTTTTTTTAAAGAAAAAAAAAAAGGAAAAAAATTAAAAAAATAAAAAAAGAAAAAAAAAGGGGGGGGACCAGGGGGATATTTCCCTGGGAGGAAATGAAAGGGCCAAAAAATCGCCCCTTCCCACCCCCAAGGGACCTCGCACGCAAGTAGCGCAGATGCAGAGGGAAACCCCTTTGCCATACCCTACCCTTCATGCCAAAAAACCAGAAAATCCGGGTTTAGAACCTACATCTGCTGGCAAACTCGGGGGACAAAAGAGGGGGGCCCGGGTTATCTGCCAAAAAATACCCCTTCGGCCACCCCCCCCAGAATCCAAAAGGGGGGGCTTCCAGAGATACCCCCCAGTCGACCAAAAGGACAGCCAAAGCAACCCTCGGGTATGGAGAGGGATGGGGACATCCCAGGCGATCCAAAACCCCCGGGCCCAAACTACGCCCGCCCAAAAAACCCCCCGGCAGAATGGGATGGCCCCCGTTTCCCTTTTCCCTCCTGGGAATAGCGTCCCTTGGGGAAAAAAACCCCAAAAACCCAAAAAAGGAGGAAGGGCAAAAAAGGGAGGGGTGGGGGGAGGAGGGGGAAAAGGAAAAAAGTGGAGGTGGGGGGATTGGTTGGGGGAAGGGGGGTTTGGGGGGGTTAATTAGGTTCGGTTGGGGAAAAGGAGACCAACAGGTCTAATTCTCACCCCCAAAAGAGCCTCTTCACCACGCTTGGACCCCCCCTTGAAGGGGATGTTTGTTCAAAAGAGGGGGAATTTACTCCCTCACCATAAAAGAAAAATATCCCCCACTACCCCCACTATCCCCCGGGAAGGGAGGATTGCCCAAATTTACTGAAATTTAAGGGGGCCCCATCCCACACTATTTTTAATTCTCTTTCATTTCAGTGGGGGAAATTAGTAATTGCCCTTTTCTGGCTGGGCCCTTTCTTGGGCAGCTTGGCTTCATAGGGCCCGGGTTTTTGACGGGAAAAACCCCGGGACTACTTCAAAATTTAAACTTAGGCCCTTTGGGTTTTTTGTCCCGGGTTTGCCCCTCGGGGTATGAATCGTGGTTAACCCATTTTGGGTTTTTTTTTGTTTATCCTCCAGGTTTTGGGTGTGGGTAAATTTAATTTGGGCTCACCGATGTTTGGTTGTCGTCGTCTTTCCCCTTATTGGCACTTTTTTCCCTCCAATCAAGAATTTTCTTTATGATCTCTGTTATGTAAAAATTTTGGGTGAAAAGTACCCAGACTAACCTGGGCTTAAAATTTGGCTTTTGCCAGTGAATGATTTAAAGGGAAAAACTCGAACCCTTTGGGTTTCCAACAAAACTCCAGCAGGTTACCCCCCCAAAACTTTTGCTGTATAAGGTTCAAAAAAGTTAGCGGGGACAAATGTTTATACCAGTTGTGAAGGCTATCGTTGCTCCCTTAAACCAAAGTCGACTTTAAGACTGACCCGGCTGTATTTGCCTAGTTTAAAATTCCCTTTCCTGTACTTGGGGGTTTACACGAAAACCCCCCATCGGGTTTTCCCACCCGTTTGTTCCCAAAAATTTCGTCTTTTTTTAAACCAAAATGAAAAATCTGTTCCATCCCAAACAAGGCAAAAAGGGCCCCAGGCTCCCAAATTTCCCCCCTCGGGCCCCATTTTTAAAGCTCGAGCCGGGTTTTTCAAATCTCAAAAAATTTGTCAGGCTCGGTTCCCCAAAACAGGTACTTGTTTTTACTCCCGGGATGCAAACAAAAAGTCATCTACAATCTTTTTAAGGGTCCCTCCTCTCCTTCTCCTATCGGGCTTGGCTTATGTAAATTTTCCCTGGTCTGCTTAAAAATTAAATTTTTTTGTAACTCAAGTCCCAAATTTTAGGGGGATTGCCCTTTGCCCAAATTCCAATGCACCTCTCCCTGGAGGGGAGTTTTGGGGGTTTTTTTCCTTTTTGAGTGCTTAACCTTTGGGGTTTTTTGGTGTTTTTTTCCCTTTTTTTTTTATTTCCCCCTGCTCATGAAACCTAAAAAAGGAAGTTTTCGGGCATCAAAACAGGATCTGTAACCCAAGGGGTTTAACCTTCCTTTTTAATTGGGGGGGTGGGCCAAAAATGGTTGCTTCCAAGGCTTTAAAAATTAATTTATGAAAAAACCCCGCCCCCCCAGAAAAGGCCAAAAATTGCCAGCCCGGGTTAAAGGAAAGGGTTGTTTTTTTTTAAAAAAATTAACCTTCCTTTTAAAAAAATGGAAAAAAGGAAAAATTTGCCCCGAAAAATTTTTTGGGTTAAGGGGAAAGTTTTGGGAAAAAAGGTATTTTTGGTAAAAAGGGTTGAAAACCCCAAAAAAAATTCCCAACCCGGTTATAGTTGGAAAAAACCTTTAAATTAAAAGTTTTTGCCATTCCTAAAGAATGCTTTTTTTAAAAAATTTCCCACAAAACCCAAAAACCCAAAACCCCTTGAAAATTTTTTGCCCCCTCCTTTTAATTTAACCCACAAAAAAGGGATCAATAAAATGCAATCCAAAGATCCCAAAGCTTTTGAACAAAAGGACACCCCGGCCCCAAGGAACGGAATATAAAAGTTCCCGGGCCTTTTAAAAACCTTCTTTCTTTCTCTTTTTCTTCCCCTTGAAGGGGGATTTTAATTTTTAAACAAACACAAAAAAAAAAAAAAAAAATAAGTTTACAAACCCCCTTTTAATCAAAAGACAAAAACCCTAAGCCAGGAAGGAAAACTTTTAAAACGCAGCCCAATTAAAACTGACATGACCCACACCATTTTAATTGTCCCCGCAAAATTTAAAGAAACCGGGAGGGAAAGGGGAATTATAACTTAAAACCCCAGGGTTGAAATTAAAGTAGTTATACAAAAGGCCTTGAACCTTTTTGTCCCAAAAAAACCCAACCCGTTTTAAACTTTTGGGCCCAACCCAAAAACCCATTTAAACAGAAGATCCCCGTTAGTAAACGGGAGGAGGACATTCTCACCAATAATTTTTAAATTGATTGGGGGGGTTCTTCCCTTTTCTTTCCTTCCTTCTCTTTCCTTTCCCCAAAAAGGCCCGAAATTGCCCCCCCAACACCCAAGAAAAAAAAAACGAAAATGTTCCAAAAATTTTTTTTCAACAAAAAAGTTGAATCCTCAACACGGAAAACCTTTTAATTAAAAAGGGGGGAAATGCCCCCCAAAACTTTTCCCCTTTTTAAAAAAATTCCTTCCCCTTTCCCTTTGGATAATTCCCTTAAACCCTTTTTAAATTTTAAATTTTTCCCCGCCCTTGCCCGGGAAAACCAAGTTTTAAATGAAAAAAAAACACAAATTAAGAAAGTTTTCCGTTCGGAAATTTTTAACCCCAAAAAACCAAGGAAAACCCATGAAAGAAATTGCGTTTTTGGCCCTTTTTCCCTTTTTTCCAAAAGGGTCCAAATCTGTCCCCCAATCCGACCCACACCAAAAATAAAAACCGGGTCCTTTTTTTCCTCAAAAATGAAAAACCCCAACAGGTGTAAAAGGGAAAACTGCAATTTTTTTCCCCCCCGCCAAATAAGGGGCCTCATTTTTGAACAAGCTTTAAAAACCCCCCCAGGTCCCCGGGCCCAAAGACCCAGAGTTTTCGACCTCCCCCCCGGGTCCCCCCCCCCCCCCCCCCAGTCAAAATTTTTGGGAAAAGTAAGGGGACTACCCCCTTTCCCACCCCCCCCTTTTTAAAAAGTCAAAAAACCCAAACGCCGCGCTTCTGGGACATTTTCATAAATAAATCGCATGAAAACCCGTTTTTTCGATTCCCCATTCGTACAGGACGGAATTTGGGCTTTAACCGCCGTGTACACAAAACTGTCCCTGCTTTTAATTTTTTTAAAAAAGAGTTTAACATTTTTTTCACAAATAACGGCTCGCAACGAAAGATCCCCCGAGGGTTCCAAATTGAAAATCGTCATGGGAAATTTGGACTACAGGATGGCCCCCACTTAGTTTCCCTTTAGTCCCCCAAAATAAAAAAACGCAATTTACACGCTGGGGGTTTGGGGGAAACCCCCAAAATACAGAAAGAACACGCAACTTATCCCGCTTTTTTACGGCGATCCCCCCCCTTGCACTCTCACAAAGGTATTGATACGTCTCATAACTGGATTACTTGCCATTTGGGCAGGTATTGCACATATGTTTTGTTGGGCCCCAAAAAGGGGCAAGCATTTTTGGCATGGGAACCTTTTAACCCCCAAACCCCCTTGCGAACCGAAAGGGGCACACTGGGGCCCTAACCAGCAAAAACCCGACTTCCCCAGAAAACCCCGAAAAATCCCGCATAAAAAACGTGTTCATCTTTGGGAAAACCCACAGAAACACGCACTCCCATGCCATATTTTTAAATATAAGAGGGAAAATTTGAAAACAATATCCGTTTAAAGGGGAGCAAACTCGTAACCTAAGCATTCCCCATACGCCGGATAAACGCCCTTTAACCCCCCATTTAGAATTGAGCAAAGGGTTTTTTCAAATTTTACTAGCCGCATGGATTATCCCCCTTTTTTTTAAAAGATTACGCCCCGACCCACGGATTTTCATTGAAAGGGACCTCGTTGTCACCCAAAACCTTAAAAGGGCAAACCTTTCCTTTTTCTTGGGCATACCGTTGCCCCGCTAAAAAATGGGGCCCTGACGAAACTATGGGATACAAAACTACTGGCATTGTTATCAGGGCGATGTATCGTTTAACTTTGCCCAAAGTATGAAAAGGTTTTCCCCACCCCCCATTACATGGATTCCGCTCACACCGGCCGCCCGTGCCCTTTATAAAGGATCTTGATATATAGCAAATAAAATTTTGCTTTTTAAGGGATCCCTGGCGAATCCCCTGGTGCCCAAAAAAACAGAAACCTTTCCTAACTTCCCTTTTTCTGGGACACGCAAACTTTCTTTAGGGACAATTTAAATGGCCCCCGTGACAATTGCACCCGGGGAACCCGTTGCTCCCGTATCATTTTCCCAAAACTAGTTTATCGCGTTTTCAAAAGGGAGCCCTTCCGTTACGCCAAAATGCCTTCCCCCCCCTTTTTCCCGTATAACTTTGGTTTGGGCGCGAAAAAAAATCACTAATTTTCTTTTTGCCCTGAATAACTCCCATCGCCCCCGGGGTACCGCCCGGGCCCCGGGGGTTTCCCGCCTGGCCCGGGGGTTCCAGCCTGGCCCCGGGATACCGGGGGCCCACATCAGGGAAAACCCAAACCCGAAGGGCCCAAACCATTTTGTCCCAATTGATTTTTTAAAACCCTTTTTATGGTGAAAGAGATTTCTGTTTTGCCCAGTGTTCGGTTCGGTTCCCCAATTCTTTTTCCCCCAATTTTAGCCCGGGTTTCAGCAAACCCCCAATTTTTTGTTTGGAGAAAATGAAATTCAATCATCGAGGGGGTTCAGCAGGGTGGGCCCCCTCGCTCCCTTTCTTTACTTGGCAGTAAGAGAAAATAATTCCCGGGCCATGCAGGGGAGCTCAATATCTGGTACCTGGATGCGGCACTTGGGGGAAGGGACTGAAGAGTCCCCGGTGGGGGACTAAACTTTGGGGAAAAACACAGGGAAAGGTTGGGGGCTCATCCCCAATCCCCCAAGGTGAATCATCCGCAACAGGAAATTTAAACAATGCTGTGCGAAGAATCCTCCCCGAAGTCTCAACTAAAAACCCCCGTCCCAAAAGTACCCTCTTGTTTGGGCCCCCGTGGGTCACCAGGCCATCGACACTGTCCTCAAAGGGCAAATTTAATGACCCTGATGAGGGAAAGGAGGAGAGAATAAGCGGTTTTTGATTTCCCACGATGCTTGTATCTCCTCCAAGGTATTTTTACTTTGCCAAAAACTCAAATTTAAATTCTTGAGGTGTGCACCTCTTTTGACAACCCCCAAAACTCGATGGGGGTTTACGCACACCTGAGATCAACTTTTAAAAAGGGGGACTGAAAACCCGTCACTACAGGATGGCAAAGGGATCAGGCAACCCTCCCAGTGCGGGTGGGAGGTATGGGGGTGCGCAAAGCAACGCTGTTGTTTACCTGTTTTCTGGGTTTTGTGTTTGGCTTCCAATTTCATTTTGTCAAGAAGATAGGTGCTCCCAACACTTTGGGGGACGTGGGGGGAGCTCAAGACCCCGGTTTATAAAACAGCGATTTTGGTGGGGACCCCTTTACGACTCCTCCAGGGGGACCCGCTCCTCCCAAAAAAGCACAAACAGTTCCCCCCTGGGAAAAAACCCATCATGGGGGAAAAATCGCCAACACAATGTCTCCCTGCCCTTTAGGAAAAAAACAAAGCTTTATTCCTGGGGAGTGAAGGGACCACACTCAGGGGGTTTTTTGTTAAACGTTCCCAATTTCCTCCCCGGGCAAACCCCTTTTCGACCCACAGGCATTCGGATTGGTGTTTGGGTTTCGCCTAGCCGCCCCATCCCACCGAACATAGGGGGTTTTTGCGGAAAGGGGGACAAACTGTCAATTCGGAATTATGGTCTCTTGTGTCACACAGCAGAAAGGGGAAAAATGCCCGACATGAGGAGGTCAATGCCAAACCTAAAGAGAGCCTCGCCACAGCCGTTTCCCAGCTTTAAAGGGAACCCCAAAATACAGAGGTTGATGAAATTTAAAAAACGTCCTGAAGGAGCCTCTTGATTCCATGGAAGGATGGAAAGCGATTGCCCGGGACTGGGACCCTTTCTGGCCCCCCTTGGCAGGGGCCCTAAATTGCCCTTTCCGTAGTGGAATTTGGGGGGGGAGCTGCCAGCCACAGGGAGCCAGAAGAACCCAAAATATGAAGGGCCTTCCCCCCTTGCCAAAAAACTTATTCCAAAAGGGTCGGAGACCTTTGGGCATGGGGCAAGTGTGCTCTAAAGTTCCTCAAAGAGTAGGTTTAAAAGCTCATTATAAAAAACCAAGGGACCACAGGGCGGCCGCTTCCCTCTTAAAAGGGCCCCTGTGTTGGAAACCAGAGAGGAAATGCCTGCAGAATTCTGGGCACCCTGGGCCCACCGCAGGGGGGCTGGACGAAGTATTCGAGATGGGAGCCCCTTTAGTTCCCATGTTGTTTTACTTTCGTTGTTTTTTTGTGAATGTTTTTGGGCAATGTATTTTGTCTTTTTTAAAAAAAAACATACTTTGGAAAAATGGGGGGGGTGGGGGAAAATTCTCAAAAACTTCAGGGAAAACCTTGAGTTTTCCACCTTTAAGCAAATTTTTTTATCTCTGAGGATGAGGGTTTCCCACGCGTTCTTGGGGGTGGTACCCCCTTTTTTATTTTTATTATATATAAAATTTAAAATATATATAAAATTTTTATATATATATATTTTTTATATTTTTAATTTATATATATATATAAATTTTTAATTTTATATTTATATTAAATATCTTTATATTTATTTTTATTTTATATATATAATTTTATATATATATATATATATTTATATATATATAAATATTAAATTTTAATTAAAGGGCCCTTTAGTCAAATAACAGGAAAGAATTTTGGAAAAGGGAAAAAAAAGTTCCTTCAAGGGGCCCCAATTTTAAAAAAAAAACTTAAATTTTGTTGAAATTCAAAAACTTTTTTAACTTTTCAAATTTTGAATTCTTTTATTTATGAAATTTTTAAAATTAGGGGGGAAAGGGGGAAAAATTTTTTGTTATTTTTGTTAAAAAAATTTCCCCTTCCCTTTTTGGGTTTTTTAAATCCTTTTTGGGATTTCCCTTTTTTTTTTAAAAATAAAAATTTGGCCCTTTTTTCCAACAGATAAATTTTAAATTTTCCAATTGTTTTTAGGGGAAAAAGTTTACCCAAAAAAATTTAATAATTTTCCCAGTGGGAAAACTGGTTATATTTTTTAAATTTTGGAAAATTTCCCCTTTGAAACCCGTTAAAGGGAATTTTCAAAAAAACTTTCCCCCTTTTCTTTAACCAAAAATGGTTGGTCCCAATTATCTTCACTAAACAAACCCTTTCCCCTTACCAATTTTGGTTAATAAAAAAAACCCAACCCCGGGGTTTTCCCTAAGCCCCCAAATTATTCCATTTGGTCAAGGTTTCCAAATTTTTCAAAAAATCCCCTTTTTTTTACTTTTTGGGGCCCCTTTTTTAAAATTTCTTTTAAATTTAAGGTTAAAAAACCCTTTAAATTTTTTTAAAAATTAAGGTTTAAATGACTTAATATTTTAAAGGTTTGGATGATTTCCCTTGTTTAAAAAAGTTTCCAGGGGAATTTTTAAGTTTCTTGAATTGGAAAAAAATCCGTTAATTAAATGGATTTAAACAAAAATTACCTTTAACCTTTATTCCCCCCCTTTAAATTTTGCCCCTTGTTGGGTGCCCAAAATTTTTTTTAAAAAATTTACAATTTTAAAAAATTTTTTTGGAAAAGGGGAAATTTTTTTATTTCAACATGGCTGTAACCTTTTTAGGAAAAAATTTTTTGAACCCAAAAGCCCTTAAAAAATTTTCCCTTAAGACAAAAATTTGAGGCTTTTTTTTGGCCTGGGGTTTTGGGGTTAACGGGGTCACGCTTTACAAGGTTTATTGGGCAAATCCCCCAAAAAAGTGAAAATTTGGGAGTTTTTTTTTTCCCCTGTTTTTAAAGTTCCCCTTGTTAAAAAGGGTTTTTTTTAAACACTTGTTCGCATCCTTGGGACCCTTTAACCTAAGGAGGCCTTTTGGGCCAAAGGGCCCCCAAGCCTTTACCCCGGGGGAAATCTCTTAAAACTCCAAAAATTTTTGGCCCTTAAAACCCGAATTTAATATTCACCCTTTTTTTGGCTAAATCCCCAGCCCTTTTTTAAACCTTTTTCTTTGAGTTGAGGGGAAAAAAATCTTTGGGGGGGGTTTTTTTTATTTTAAAATTTAAAAGTTTTAAATTTAAAAATTCAAAATTTTTTTCGAAAACACAAATTTTAAAACCCTTTTCCAAGTACCTTTTTTTTTTCTTCCAAAAATAAGGGGGTTTTTTGGGTTTTTTTTTAAAGGGCGGTTTTCCATCCCCTTTTTTTAAACTTTTCCATTTTGTAATTTTTTAATTTAGGGGAAGGGTTACCAAAATTTTTGGGAAAAAAGGCCTTTTTTAAAAACAGAGGGAAAAATTGTAAAAAATTTGAAAATTCCTTGTAAACCCTTTTTACCAAACCAAAAAGGGGCAACCAACCTTATTCAAAAAAATTGTTACTTTGTCACCCCAAACGCACGCAAGTATTAAAAACCTTTGTCTCCTTCACCCCTATCAAAAAACGCTCACGCTGCCTGTGGGCCAACCCCCTCGCACACAAAACCCCTGTACCCCTCTCCCCGACCTTTCTGGCGCCCTACCCCCCCCCTTCACTACAGACTGATACACTTTTGAAGTCTTTCTTTTTCGCCCATTCTTTTTACATGCCCCGAACCACTCAACAACCCTTCCCTCAGCCCTTGGACAACATTTTTGGTAATCCCGCCCCTCTCCAACTTCCAAACTACAAATTCTCTGCTTTTTTCACCCACATGTTCGACAGAAATTCCCTGCTCCGCCTTTCTCGCCTGCAAATTCATCACCATGCTTCACACCCTTAAGAGCGTTGAAAAAACTTATCTCATCTTTTCCCCTCTTTCCCTCCAAGGACAAAGTTCTTTTTTTCCCAGACTTCCTAAGTGCACCACTCACTTTTTTCCCTCTCAATTCTTGATTACCCTCTTTATGCCCCATCGTGACACGTCCACCCCAAATATCTGAATCATTCCCCTTCTTCCATACTTTCCCCCCAATCTGATATTAATCTTTTCCCCTAATCTTTTTGTTACCCTCATCCCCTTACTTTTCCTGTATTCCCTTTAATTTTTTCTTTGCACCCCTACCAATGCATCCCCCAATTTCCTGCAACTTTTTCAGAATCTCCAGGCACAGTGTCATAGAAAAGAGCAGCTGGAAAACCCCCCCTTTTGTTGTGTTTCTTTATTTTTTAACCCCACCCCTTTCTTGCCAAGCCCTGCATTTATTTCTTTAAAACCCCCCATTATAAATATATTAAAAAAACCCACGGTGACTCACAATCCTTGTCTAAGGCCTCTTTTACGGGAAAAAAATTTCTTTCTTTCCTACATACTCTAACTTGACCCTACTTCTCGTAAAAAATTTCACTGCTTTCAGTAACCTACCTCCTACACCTACACTGCAACATCTGCCAATTGTTCCCTATCCACCCGTCATACGTTTTTCCAAACCCATAAATGCCAAAAAGACTCTTTAGCCTTTTTTAAATATGTTCATTTTGTTTCACTGTTAAAAAACTGGTTTACTACCCCCTCCTTCTAAAACCTCCTTGTTCTCTTTCTATCCCATTCTCCGTTTTCTCTTTTTTCTTTCAATAAAACTCTACCTGCACTTTACCAGGTTTAATAGCGATTACCCCCCCATATTTTTGCATCTTTTTTTTCCCTTTCCTTTATAAAGGAACTAGCAGCTCTCTGCCAAAAAAAACCCTAGGGGGCCTTACCCCCTTCCATCATTTATTAAAAATTTTCACAACCCTCCAAAAAAATATTCCCCCCCTGTTTTAACATTTTTACTTTTCCCCTCAAACCCGGTGCCTTACCCCTTTCATTTTTCCTCTGCCCAGAACTTCCCCCACCCAATGGCTCTTCCCCCTCCCACAAAAATGTTATTTCCTTTTCTTCACGAAATCACAGCTTCCTATCTTCATCAACATTAACATTCCTCAAAATATTCCCTCCCCTCTTCCCCTTCCCTAATCTCCATTTTAATAACCCCTCTCCCTTTTTAAATGAAAAATCCATTTTTTTTGGCTTTTTTAACTTGTTTAAACTCACCCAAAACTTTTTTTTATTTTCAACAAAATTTGTTGATAACATCTCCCCACTCTCTATTTGCTCTCTTTTTACATTGCTTCACACTCTCTTAACCTCTCTCTTTTTCTCTTACTCTTCCCCCCTTGATCATTTATTTGTAAAAACTTCTTAAAGCTAATTTTTCTCCCTTATACTCTCTTTTTTTTTCCTCTCTTCACCCCCCCGCTCCCTTTCCCCCCCGCACCCACTTTTCCCGTAACCACAAATTTCTGCTGAACACTCTAACACTACTTTTTAAACCTACCCCTACCCCTTCGACCCCCTTGTATGCTCTCATTGCCACTATTCCCCCAAAAAGTGTTTATATCTTACCTAAATGCCTCCCCTTTTTTGTTTAAACCTTCACCTCTCTCTTCCCTGTACTTCTTTCTCCTTTTTCCCATCTACCCTTTTACTTCAGTGTAGCTAAAATGAAAGTGTTGATTTATCTTGGCCCCCTTAAAAACATGTAATCCTGAATTTCTATCAGAGTCTTTTATCTCCAATCATATCAACATATTACTGTCTTTCCCCCTACATTTCTTGTAAATTATTTTCCTTTTTTTTTAAAAATGTTTCCTATAACTAAACCCCTTTTTTACAAAGTTCAATCAAAAGGGTCCATTATCTTTTACCCCTGGCCCCCAAAAACTTACCTCCACCCCCTCTCAAAAAGTTTCTTACTTTAGCATTCGGGCCCCCTACACAATTACTCTTCATTGGTTCAAAGGCTCCTAACATTCCTTAACTCTCCCAAAATCTCTCTTTCCTTGTTTTCCTTCTTCCCGGTGCATACCCGTTTTTTGGCCCATTTCCCGCATCCAACCTTCTTTAACCCACAAATTTTGAATTTACACTTTTCTTTTCCCTTTTTCTCCTTCCAAAATGATCTTCAACATTACTGCTACCCTTCCTTTGCTCAAAAAACTCTCTCAGATAATCCAGATTTAATCCTTTTATTTCCCCCCACTGAAACTCCCTCCCCCCTTAGCTTTGTTTCCTTAGGGCCGGACATAACTTCTTTTTTTTCTAACATCAGCAATATCGTTTCTTGTATCCCCACACATTCAGCCCCTTTAAAATCCCCGTTTTATAAAGTTTTTTTCTTCTCTTTTTTAGTAAAAGTCTAAGGGGGAAGGGGTTATATCCCCTTGCTCCCCGGGTTTTAGTCGCCCCATACGACACGATGGCTTAGGGGAAAAATTTTTTCCACTTCCCCATGGCAATAGAAAAAATAAAGAAGAAAAAAGAGCTATTTAAAAAAGGAAAAAAAACCTAGATGTATGTTTTTATATATATTGCATGTGGTGTCTGTAAATTTGGGGCAAGTGAAAGAGGGTAGAAGATCCCCCTGTTATCTAGCGTGTTTATGAGACAGAAAAAAAACAGAAAAATCACCATCCTGAAAACATTACAGGTTTCTTTTCACAGTATCTGGCGGGGTGTACTTCCCGGGGTGGTTGTGTCTACCAACTACAAACCTACATATATATATATATATTATATATATATATTTTAAAATATATATAATATTTATATAATTTATTTTATAAAATATTATTTAGGGTGTGTGGTGTAATATTATGCGAAAATTCGGAGTGTTGGGGAAATTAGGAGAAGGGTGGAGTTAATAAAAGTATTGTAGAGGGCAAAAGAGGGGTTTTGAGGGGGTTTGGTCATTTAGGAAAAAGGATAAAAAGTAGAATGACAGGGGAAAGTATAAATCAAGGGGGAAGGAAGGGGGGTGGGGGGTCGTCCTCAAAAAGGGTTGGGGAGGGGGGAAAAGGGAGGTTTTGTGGGAAAGGGGCTTGGATTCCAGAAGCGTGCGTGGGTGTTAGTAGGGTGAATGGGGGACGATTGGGTATTGGACCTGCGATCTGTTGGGTGTGAGAGGGAAATTTTTAGTAAAGGGATTCGGGAACCCGGTTTTATTTTCATATGCGGACTTGAGTCCTGGAAATGGGAAGTACAAGCCTGCACTTTAAGGGGGGTTTTGGGATATTGGAGTTTGGGGGATTTTGTGTATTTTTATTGTGTTGTTTGATGTTTATTCTGAGCAGCCTGAAAAAAAAGTGATAATGTGCGGTGTGGTGAAAGTGTTGAAGATGTGAAAATATTTTTTTTTGGGGGTTTCTTTTTTTTTTGGGTCACCCTCCTCGGTGGGGGGACGGCCGATTGTTGAAAAAAAAAAAAAAAAAAAAAAAAAAAATATTTATATATAATTTATATATATATTATATAATATATATATATATTTTATATATTTAATATTATTTTTTTTATATATGGAATTCGCAAGAGTGGCGAAATAAAAGATCTCTGGCGAAGGAGATCGAACCTCGAACCTTGGCAAAGGTCGCTGCCTTTCCATTCCACCACACAGGACCAAACCTTGAGTCCCGCGTGGTGGAATGGTTTAAAAGGGGTACCTTGTTCCAAAGGGTTCCCGGTTGGTCTCCTTTAGCCAGAGTCAGTGTTGTGTTTTTGCCGGGTATTTCGATTCCTTGCATTGTTAAAATCTTAGTAAGGTGATTTTATGGGGTTGAATGAAAGCGTAAGCCTTCTCCCTGAAAGCTGGGCCCTTTGGTCAAAGTCTAGCGCAAGTGGACTCCCAAAGGGATTGATCCCGGTGGGGGGAATGGTAAGGCACTGCGTACCCTTTTTCCGGTTCGTAGGTTCGAGTCTCCTCGCCACAGTCAGGTTTGTGATATTTCGCCGCTCTTGCGAATTTTCCCCGCATTTTAAATTCTAGTAAGGCTGTCATGCAGGGGGAGTGAAAGCTGAAGTTCTCCCCCAAAGCTGGCCCCGGGTCAAAATCTAGGCAAGCTGGACTCCAAGGTATTGGTCCGTGTGGTGAGAAAGGTAAGGCACTGCTACCTTGTTCCCCAAAATTGTATTAGTTTTTTAAAATATTTTTTTATATTTCCCCGTTTTTTTCCCTTTTTTTTTTCTGAAGGGATCAGATAGGGAAATGGGAAAAGCGTAAGCCTTTCCATAAATGGTCCTTGGATCAAAATTGGCAAACGGGCCAGGAGGCCAGTTGGGGAGAAGGTTACACTTTTTTACCCCCGCAAAATTATTTTTAAAAATAAATTATAATAAAAATTTTAAAAACATGATCTCTTTCTGAAGGGAAAATCGAAACCCACGAACCTTTTGGGAAAAAGGAAGCAGGCTTTACCTTACCCACCTGGACCAAAAAATTTTGGGGTCCAGCTTGCGCTAGACTTTGATCAGGCAGCCCGCTTTTTGGGAGAAGGCTTTCAGTTTTCATCTATCCCCCCCCTGCATCAGCCTTTTAGA